>JACJUY010005818.1:25534-55373 GCA_014220935.1 Platorchestia sp. MABIK
AAGCTTTGAGCACAGACTCTTTCATTAATGCTCTCAGACGATTCGTTAGCAGGAGAGGAAATGTAAAATCATTGTTCAGCGACAATGGTTCAAATTTTGTGGGCGCTTTCAAAGAACTAAAAAAAGCGGTTGCAGATTGGAACCACTCTAAAATTGCAGGTTACCTCCACCAGCGCCAGATTTCGTGGCATTTCAACCCTCCTAATGCCTCCAACTTTGGTGGGGTTTGGGAGCGGCTGATTCGTTCTGTTAGAAATGTTCTATCAGCCATGATGAAGGAGCAGCCTCTCAAATTGACCAACGAGGAACTAAGCACACTAATGTGCGAAGTAGAAGCCATTTTGAATAATAGACCTCTCACAACTGTTACTAGCGATTTTGAAGATTGTAAACCTCTGACTCCTAACGATCTGCTACTTTTAAATGCAGGAGTAACTTTCCCACCTAGACTATTTGACAAAAATGATTTCTACGTACGCCGACGCTGGCGTCAAGTCCAGTACTTAGCAGACTTGTTTTGGTCGCGTTGGCGAAGAGAATATATCACCCTCTTGAACGAACGCCAAAAGTGGGACGTTGAAAGACGACCCCACAGAGCTGGAGACTTAGTTTTAGTTGTGGATCAAAATTCGCCTCGTAATTGTTGGCCCTTAGGCGTTATCGGAAGAACTCATGTAAATAAGTTAGGCAACGTACACGTTGTGGTTGTTCGAATTGCAAATGTTAAACCAAATACCTTCAAGTTAGGTAATTCGTTGATTAAACGTCCTATCAACAAGCTTATCCTGTTGCGTTCTGTAGAACTTCTGTAACTTTTGTAAACTAGAGGGGTCCATACCAGCAAATTGCTGGTGACCCTGTTGGAAACCCAACCCTAAAATTATAATTATTCTGCAACTATTATTCGTTCTAGTTTCTTATGAAGTAATTGAAATTTTCGATGTAATTTGCTCCTAACTGTGTGTTTATTCGCAAATTAGGGGCCGGTGTAAGCGCCATCCTGCATTCTTGTATCCGAACACTAAGAACAATTTCGAAGCGTAAGCATCTACGCTTGTGATCTCACCTCGTACACTACTTTGTAAACTGTGACTTAGATTTAAGGAATTTCGTGAACAGCGTATAGGTTTTCATTAGATGTGATTATGGAAATTCTTTTATGTAGCACTGTTTTGATGCATCTAATTTTTGTATTTTTCATTTACGCTTAGCTCAGACCTATAACCAGCCTATGAAATTATAGTGAAAATTTTCCGTCATATTTTGTATAATTCGAAGCTTTTTCATAGTATTCTGAACTTCGATTTCTTTCTCATAAAGGCATATATTGTTTGTTTCAGATCGATCTTTACCAAAAGAACTCAATAATTTGAAACTATTCTCATATATATATACAAGACATTATTGGCTTTTACTGTGTAGGTGCATTGCCTTTCGTTCTGCTATGATGCAGAGAGCTGGAATTGTGGCTCTCGATNGACAGTGACTGGAATGAGCCAGTCATGTAGAGTGGGCAGTAATGACCCACCATGCATGGAGATGGTGTCGTGACGTTCTGGTTATCCCAGTGATGCCGTCTAATGGGAGTTTGTGACAAGGATTGGTGGATCCTGAGTAGTTTAGTGGACAAGTCTGGTACACAGGTGTTGAACTCTTATTCTTTTTTTTTTGTGTGAGGATTGAGGAGGGAATCGTAGGCCGCTACAAAGGCCCCGACACTGTCGGCCCTCAATTTCAAGTTCAAGTTCAAGTTCATGTCTGGTAATTGAGTATTTAAGTCGTAAGGTATCTAAGAGGTGAGTGAATTGTTTACCTTATGTGATGTGTCATTGCATTTGTCTATTGATGTGCTATTTGTGTATTGATGAGGTGTAATAATATTATCTTTGTCTTGATACAGAACAAATTGGCGACGAGGTGTTGGTAGAACTACTGGGAGTGACTAAGTAGTAGTGACTAGTAAGGGAACATAGAATTTGCCTAGTGAATTTTTGTTCTGATTGTTTCTGCTCACTGGTGTTGCACCACCTAAAAAAATTCAATTATGCCTTTGATAGGTTCAGTGGGAGAGTTTAATCCTTTAGAAGAAGAGTTTGTTGATTTTGAGGTTAGGTTGCACTGCTACTTCTTAATTAACAAAATAGGAGATAGTGAGAAAGCCCCCTCACTAATTTCTCTAGTGGGTCCAAGAATTGCTAGACTCATCAAAGACCTTGTGTCTCCTAAAAGTACCTTAGAAGCTACTTATGCTGAAATGGTTGAAGTGTTAAGGTGGCATTTTAAGCCCACACGCAACCAGATTTTCGAGAGGTTTCGGTTCCATAAGCGGAACCAGAAACAAGGGAAAAGCATCGCTGATTTTGTCGCTAGCTTGAAGGCCCTTTCACATGCCTGTAATTTCAAACAGGAAGTGCTAGAAGAGACTCTGCTGGACAGATTCATATTGGGTGTGTCCAGTAATGAAATTCAAAATTGCTTGCTGAATGAAGCTGGCCTGACATGGCAAGAGGTCATGGATCTAGCTACTGCTGAAGAAACCACACTGAGAGAAACAGTGGGGTTGAGGGAACCAAATTCGATTTTGAATGTAGGTCAGACTAGAGTTCAGCAAACTGCTTACAAGCCTCAGGGCAAAACTCAGCCACAAGCTAGCCCCAAATCAGCATGCAGCGGCTGTGGTGGTTTGCACTGGAGTAGAGATTGCCCCTATAAAGACAGTAATTGTCATGGTTGTGGCCAAAAAGGTCATCTAAAAACTCGTTGTTTTAAACTAAAAGGTCAGAAATCTGCTAGAGGCAACACAAATAATTTTGTGCTTGCTATGCATGAAAAAAGGGGGAGGGAACACCACCCTAACCCTAATGGAACTAGCAATGTAACCAGTGCAGACTACTCAGTCCCCAATCATGGTTGTTTTGGGGAAATATTTTCATTAGCCGAGGAAATGAAACCCCCAATCAGAATAAAATTGTTTCTAAATGGTGTGCTATTAGAGATGGAGGTAGATACAGGTGCTTCCAGGTCTATCCTTTCAATGACCACCTACTCTACAATACCAACTAAGACAAGACCCGAGCTGAGACCTTCTGATGTTAAGCTTAGAACTTATGGGGGAGCTGAACTAGTAGTTTGTGGAGAGATTAGGGCTAGCATCCAGCATGAAGCTAGTGGTAGGGCTCCACAGCTAGCAACTATTGTAGTTGTAGACAGGGAGGGGCCAGCCTTGCTGGGTAGAGACCTGATTAACTCCCTAGGATTAACTATAGTTGCTAATAGGGTACATGAGTTGGTTACCCAGGCAGAAGGGCTTGCACAAAAATTTCCCAACCTTTTCCAACCAGGTCTAGGTTGCTTTAAGGGCAGGAAGTTCAAAATTGAGATTGACCCCACGGTAGTACCTAAGTTTTGCAAAGCCAGGAATGTGCCTTACTCACTCAGACCTAAGGTGGAGGCAGAACTAGATAGACTGGTACAGGAAGGTATTCTCACCCCTGTACAGTACTCTTGATTGGCAGCGGCTATTGTTCCCGTGCTCAAGGCTGATCAAAGCATCCGAATCTGTGGGGACTACAAGCTCACAGTAAACCGGGCCACTAGGCTAGATATCTACCCTATACCCAGGGTGGAAGATTTACTTAGCGGGTTCGCAGGGGGAGTTATATACTCCAAGCTAGATATGTCTCAGGCACACGCGCAACTACCCTTGGATGAAGACTCCAAGGAACTCACGGTAATCAACACCCACAGAGGTTCATTTGCCTATAACCGTCTCAGTTTCGGAATTGCTTCCGCTACTGGGATCTTTCAGCGTGCCATGGAAGGACTATTGCAGGGCCTCCCAGGAGTGTTCTGCTATCTGGATGACATCCTGGTGAGTGCCACTAATGAGCATGAGCACACCAAGCGTGTGACTGCCTTGGACTAGCACGAGTGGGGAAGGTTCAAAAGTCCACGGATGATGCAAAACTTGTCTTAGGCAGCCATATGTATTACATAAAATTACCTGTTGGGAGAAAGGTATAGTTAGCACAAAAACAGTACAAAAAATATACAGTTTTCAGAATTTAAAATCTAAAGGTGATGCAGAGTGCAATTCAGAAAATAGAACGCAAAAGTTTGGTCAGAATTGCAACACCGGCACAAGCAAACATATCTCAGAGAACACGGGTAATATTCCTGCTGCTCACCCAACACATAAATTATAGGCGAGTCTTCGCACAACTGTCATAAATGCATCTCAATGGCACACTCAGACACTAGCCGCCAACCTAACGTGACACTTATAAAATACTAATTTCAGGTAGTACTCTAGACACATGACCGATCAGGTAGATGCTGAATTGAAGGTACACGACAATTTCCATTAACAATGCTTTGATAACATGACCAGTCACAAAGATCTAGTAATTTCAACTGCACCCTCTGGACATAATTACGACACATACATTTACAAAGGTGGTCAATAACTGAATGAGTAGACACATCAGTAAAAACAACTTACCTAATGGGAATGAACACAGTCTTGTAGGACACGTATAATCAGCTAGGCAATCTAATATAGCTCTCAGTCAAGCCAATATCACTACATCAAAAATAGGCAAAAAACCCACACTCTAGAGACTGGCTTTCAGCAAGTCTAGTGAGTAATTACATGATTCCAGAGCTCAAAACCATAGCTTTTATCCATTAATTCATAAAGCATGATAACAAGTATTTATACAACGCTGTGTGCATAGATCAAAGTAAGGCTAATCAATCTAATCCAAAAATGCATGAGTAGGCACGAGAAGACCACAACAAAGATCAAAGGCAGACTTCACAATTAGAACAATGTGTACTAAGTTATCTTGCTGTACTAAAATTCTTAAAGGGTGTTTCAAGAAACATTCTCAAGTGCTTGAAAGTATATTTCAATTTATACAAGAATTTTCCACCCAACCTTGAACAACACAGATCAAAAACAGACTTGACACTTGAAACAATGTGTACAAGACTATTGACAAAAGAGCTACATAACCTTGCACAACACAGATCAAAAACAGACTTGACAATTAAAACAATGTGCACAAAACCATTAGTGAGAAAGCTATTTAACATTGACACAATGAATGAAGAATCATCATGTACGCAGAATTTGTATGAAAACCACGGAGAAGCTGTGGTAGCAAATATCCCAACCCAACATCACTTGAAGTCTTCCAGCTTCCATCGATTCCATTCACCAGCTGGAGACAATGCAGAATAAATCCTACAATCACAATGGTACAACTTAGCCTATATCACGTAATAATCAACACACTTACATTTCCTTCTCCTGTCTACACACTTTACTTCACAAAACTGGCGGCCTCTGCTCCGCCCGCAAAGGTTATATACCTAACGCCCGGAAGTGAGCATTTGCGGAAAACGGGCGGGCTTGCGGCATGGTTCTTTCGAGTTTCGAAGGTGTAAATTTTCTTTCGCTGCTTGAAAATATAAATTCCCTAAATTGCTGCCGAGGCAGCACAAAGCGTCTCCATCAAGTCTTATCTAAGCTACAGGAGGCAGGGCTAAAACTAAAAATGGATAAATGCCAAATTGGAGTNATAAAACCCCTTGGAAATGGGATGCAAGTCAGGAGAGAGCATTCCAGAAATCTAAACAAGCACTCCTAAACTCCCAGACCTTGATCCATTTTGACCCTAACCTACCCATAGTGGAAGTGGCTGACAGTAGTGCGTATGGTGTGGGAGCGGTGCTGTGTCACATTTTGCCTCCCGAACCCTAACAGCAACCGAGCGTAACTACTCCCAGACTGAGAAAGAAGCTGTGGCTATGGTTTTTACACTCAGGAAATTCCATTGCTACCTGTGGGGACAGGACTTCACTGTGATATCCGACCACAAGCCTTTGTAAAGACTATTTGATCCGGGTAGAAGCATTCCTCCGATGGCATCCGGGCGCATTCAGAGGTGGGCTCTTCTGCTGCAATCCTACAAGTTCACCTGGCGTCACCGGTCTGGCATGCTGTTGGGCACGGCTGATGCTCTCAGTCGTCAACATTTGACAATTCCCGAGGAAGCCACGCCCATTCCAGCGGATTGGACGTCCCTAGTAAACTTCCTCGAGTCAGCTCCGGTCACCAGCACCCACATTCGCGACGGCACCCTAAGGGACCCAGTACTTTCGAAGGTATACAAATACTGCCAGGCAGGCTGGCCTTCGACGGAAATCGGGGACCCCGATCTCGCTCCGTACACTAGGAGGAGAGACGAATTGTCCACACAAAATGGCTGTGCTCTGGGGAGAAAGAATAATTGTGCCTCAAGCCCTCAGACAAGCTATTGTGGATGAACTTCACTCTGGCCATGCAGGATCATCCAGGATGAAGGAATCAGCTCGCAGTTATGTATGGTGGCCCCTTCTGGATAAAGATCTAGAAGAAACGACTAAGTCATGCAGCGAGTGCCTGAGCACTCGAGCCGCACCGACGAAAGCTGAACTCCATCCGTGGGAATGGCCGGCGAAGCCTTGGCATCGCATACACATCGACCACGCGGGCCCAATGGATGAAAAATACTATCTAGTGATCGTGGACGCACACTCTAAGTGGGTTGAAATATTTCCCACAACTACTACAACCTCTAGCGAAACGATCTCGTGCCTGAAACACACTTTTGCAACATTTGGATTTCCGGTAACAATTGTTTCGGACAACGCAACGTGTTTCACATCGGCTGAATTCCAAGAATTCGTGAAGGCATGTGGCATGCGGTGTATTACAAGCGCACCATATCATCCTTCAACTCATGGACAAGCATAGCGTATGGTACAAACGTTCAAGAAGAATATACGGAAGTCAATGGAACCCCTACGCCTAGCACTATACAGGTTTCTGTTCAACTATCGGTTAACACCCCACTCGACAACAGGTGTCACGCCTGCCGAGCTGATGCTAGGCAGGAAAGTTCGCTCCCGTCTTGATCTACTTTGGCCGTCAGAAGCAATCGCGTCCAAGGTCGCTCAACGCCAGGACGCTCAGAAAAGATACTACCCAGGGTCTCGCGCGGTTGACATTCCACCCGAGTCACCTGTGATGGTCCGTCAATACACGCAGTGTCACCCAAAATGGACTCCTGCTACCACCATTGAGAAAACGGGCCCGGTAGCCTACAAGTGCCAACTGAAAGGGGGAGAGGTCGTTCGCCGACACCAGGACCAAGTTATTACCTGCTCGAACACCATCCCTGAACCCTTGGAACAACCTATGGAGGAAACCGTTGTGTTTCCACAACCTGCTCAAAATCCATACCCGCCACCTTCGACTAATGAACCTGACTCAGAATTGCTTGACTACTCGATCTCCCCCAGGAGGCCATGTTGCACGAGCCTCCAAGTGCTAGCATCTCACTCAGGTCTAACCGGGCTAGGAAGCCTGTGGTGAGACTCGCGGTGGTACAGTGGTTAAGGGATCGGCCTTGCATGTTGGAGGCCCGGGTTCGTATCCCGGCACTGGCGCGGCGATTTTCCCCGTTGGGTATAAGGGAAAGCTCAAGCACAATACCCCACTCAACCCAGGTGTCGGAAATGGGTACCGGCTTCACGGGGGAACCGTCATGGTGTCCTATATCTATAGTGTTAGTTATAAGACATTTGAAAAACCAATGCTTAAGATCAAATGTATCAGGCTTGATTGGAAATAAAGCATCCTAAGATGCCGATGTTTGTTTTTGTTTGTTTGTGAGATTAGATCTTTAGGATTGACCAGATACAATAAGGGGGTAGGGTTACAAAGAGGGGTTTCTAATTAAGGAGGGAGGGGTGTAATATAGCGGGAAATGTAAGTTCCAGTTAGACACACCAAAAGTTGGCAACGCTCGTGACATCAACAATCGCAGCCAGTCTCCTATTGGTCTCAGGTCCAACAACAGTAGATGTAGGCTGAGTGTGTAAATAAATTACCTAATGTGGCTAAGTATCTAACCTTCTAATTTCTAAACTGATATTAATTAGTTCTACTCCACTCTTTTCTATATATTCCCACCTATCTCCACTCTACTCTTGCTGGCCACATGTCTGGTAATTGAGTATTTAAGTCGTAAGGTATCTAAGAGGTGAGTGAGTTGTTTACCTTATGTGATGTGTCATTGCATTTGTCTATTGATGTGCTATTTGTGTATTGATGAGGTGTAATAATATTATCTTTGTCTTGATACACAACAAGCTCGTAGTTCGGTAGGGCCAAGCACATGAAGTAGAGACGGGCAGCCCTGACCGAGGATGGTAGTAGTCTGACGTGGCGGGGCAATGGTTATCCCGATCTTATCTCTCCCGCAGCCGAAGAGATGGTTTCAGACTCAGGAACCATTCAAGGAGTAATTAGTATTTTACTTTGAGGCTAGATCGACCGTGGATGTGAGGATCTCCAATATCTTAGCTCTGTTTGTCTTTACTGTATTTGTATTGAATCTCCCAATAACTGCATTCCTTCAGTTATTAAACAAACAAAAACAAACATCGGCATCTTAGGATGCTTTATTTCCAATCAAGCCTGATACATATGATCTTAAGCATTGGTTTTTCAAATGTCTTTTAACTAACACTATATTTAGGACACCATGACGGTTCCCCCGTGAAGCCGGTACCCATTTCCGACACCTGGATTGAGTGGGGTATTGTGCTTGAGCTCTCCCGTATACCCAACGGGGAAAATCGCCGCGCCAGTGCCGGGATACGAACCCGGGCTTCCAACATGCAAGGCCGATCCCTTAACCACTGTACCTGTAGTGAATTCTCAGCATTACACACATTCATTTCTCACGAATTTTTAAATTCACATTATAAAAATTTATTATCAGTAACACAAACACTTTCATAGTTTTTAATCACTAATTCCATTAATAAAACCCTGAACTTTGTAAGGAATTGTGCGCAAGTATTTTTCACCGAAACGCTTTCTCAATCTTCCCCTCTGCGTTATGGCAACAGCGTGAGACTCCATCTTGGAGACCGTCACTTACGCACTTACATTCACCGTGCCTGGTGCTCTAGCGTTCTCGTTCTTCGGGTGAGATTTCGAGTGTTCCCTTTCTTTGTCGGTGCAAAAGTGTCATTGTTGTGTCAGTTTTCAATACGTATTCTGCGCAATTAAATTAGGATTATTTTAATTCATGAGATTTCGAGTGTTCCTTTTTGTCGGTGTTCTAACCTTTTGGAGAAAGTGTCATTGTTGTGTTAGTTTCAATACGTGTTCTACGTAACTAAGTTAGGATTACTTATGTTTCATTTTTGATTGGGGTTCGAACTTTTTGAGACTTAGATATTATTATTGTGTTACTGTTGTGGTAGTTTTTCATACATTTTTCTGTTCAATTGAGTTAGGATGTATATTGTTCACTGTGCCTGTGTTTAACCGTTTAGAGAAAGTGTTCAAAGTAACGGAGCCACCTTGTTTTGCCAGAGTTGCCTGCTCCTTGTAAATCAATAGCACTTTGTGCTTCTAGAATTCTAAACTCAAGTTGCTATTTAGGCAACTGGTACAAGTCACCACTTTTGGTTATTAAACCCAATCTTGTAAGATGCAAACCTAATTGTTAGGCACCAAACAGTCTTGAATTGATGGCCAGAGAGGTGCTAACTAGGCTCGCTGGTCACTCAACCTTTGCAGCATTTTGAAGCCAGTTTTATAATTACAGAGCTTCAATAGTTATGTGTATCTTGTAAATTCATGTGGATTTCTCCACTGGATTTAAATTAAGTTCTATTTTTAGCCGCATCCTGTGACAAGACACAACCTATAGGTCTCTATTGTGGATTTTGACTCAGGGCCACTATGAAAGATTTGTGGGATTGTGAGTGAGTTAGTTTAGGCTCATAAGCATGGTGGCATAGTTAATGCAGTTCCAATCTTAATCCCCTGGGCCTTTCTTTCCTTCAACTCTAATCTTGTTTCATGAACTCCTTTCTCATCTTATCGTTTCTGTGCCTTCACTGCATAAATTCCACGTTCCCTTAACCCCATACTAAATGGTACCTTCCTACTTCCCCTCTTTAATACGCTCTTTTTGTAGCGGTTAGGGAGGCTTGAACTAATTTAGAATCTTATAATCCAGTCTTAGTCCTCTTTAGGTAACGCTATAAATACCTTACTAGGATATTTACTACTACTGTCCTTCTCCGTGGGTAATATAGTTAGTTAATTAAATCTGCAGTTACCATACTGACAGACGGTTTTAGAAGCCTGGTTTGTTCCTTAGAAAATTAATAATAAATTAGTGTTTGTAAATATCAGCATTAGGTTGGGCAAGTTGGTACTTGCCGCCTTAGTAAATAACCCTGCAGTTACCTAACTGATAGTCAAGTGACCTTGGGCAAATAAACCATGTTATTGTGAATGCCTACAAGGGTACTTACTACGATTATTCTTATTGCACATAGGATAGTTAATTAAACCTGGAGTTAACCAACTACAGTCGGCTCGTGTAGCCTGTTAGAATTTAGAATTAGAAATTATAAATGGGTTTTGGAATTTCAGCATTCCGGCTTTGGAAGTTGTCTAGAGCAAAATTAGGCTTCGCTTGCTTTAGTACTGCCGCCCAACTGATAACCAGTTGGGAAACAAATTAATTTAACATTTTTCATGCTGATTAGGCCAAGGTTGCCACCCTTGTAACCTATTAGAATGCATTAATATTTCATAAATCGCTCATGCACCTTTGCCGAGTTGCAAAATAGGTGTAAACTTCTAAATCTTAGCTGGTGATATTAATGAGTGCACACCTGTGGAACTTGTCCTGTCGTCCTCCAGACACCTATGTCAAGGTGCTAATATCTCTCAGATCTGTGCTCAGGTGCCAGAGTTGCAGGCTGAGCGGTATGATTGGGAACTGACTTGTCCAGGTTACTTCTTGTTAAGTCGGGGAAGTGACAGACTTGCATGTGAATAAGAATGCGCTCTCTAACCTGTGCTACTTAATCCAGTTTGATGTTTCCGCACAGGAGATCTACGGACAACGGATCACTAACACTCACCACCACGGCACACATACGTTCAGCCTCTCTGAACACAACTACCTGACCACATGGTCCCCTAAAAACTTCACATCCATTCATGAGCTCTGCCTCCTTCTTCGCAGTTACCATACACGATTAACTCGTCGTCTACTAATTCACGGTCAAACGACGCACACCACGATTAACCCTACATCCCAGCACCTCGGCACAATTCGATCTCTCGACCACATCACACCTCGGTCGGAGTTCTACGCCAGGAGCAACCCCAGGGATCCCTCGCCAGAAGAGTCGAGGTCAGCACAAAACTCGACGTCTTCCGAATAAAATCAGGCGAGAAAATAGCGTTCTTATGTCTCATTTACCCTTCTGATCGATGTATTAGGGAATCATTGACCTAGTAGCTATGATGAGGCTACTCGAACCTCGATCCTTCTGATCCTTCCACGTGTAAATAATCCTGAGTTCATTCCAAAACTCACCAACCTTCATAACGAGCACTCTATGCCTATTTCTAGTAGTTTGTAAATTGGCGCTTCCCCGAGCGTCTGGTGACCTCGCGTAAAGTAATCGAATGCCTATACAAGATCAAAAATCCGAATTATTCCGACGATTAGTCAAACTTCACATACCACCGCGAGCCAAGGAAACTAGAGGCTCTTTACTAACAGGAGTTTAGTGTAAAAAACAGCCTGCTTATTGTCTCACGCGGCAGAGCTATGACTGGAATCTCGATAACACAAAAGAAGTATAAATTATTTGTTTAATGACATAAATTTTTTCCGATAACTGTTGCATGTTGTAGTGCAATGAAAAATTTAAAAAACTAGATTATTTATGGTAAGAGTATGTTAAATTTTTCCCCCATATTTTCATGATTTTTATTATTTAATTACATAGTCACACTAGTCATACGGTTTTACTACATTAAGGTGTTTGCATTTGTGCTTGAACAGCCTGCAATAGAGACATGTCAAAAATTTCCTCAGTTTCAAATTTGTTAAGAGGTGATTTTAAGTTTTTCTACTTTTTTTATTTATGAAGCATAAATTTTTGTTACAAATTCAGTTTAAAAATTGTTATTACAATGTCATCGTTTGACATCAAACGAATTCCAGTCTCATGACTGTCCGTTGTACTGAGAATAGACCACTAACCTCAAAAGAAAAATACGTATGCAACATTCGCGGTAATTTTTGCACGTGTTTACATACCGGTTGATGAGGAATGTAGTGAATGTAAAGATGCATTATTAATATATTTTGCACTATTAAAAACTACTTGAAAATTTAAATTTTCAAAATGGAGTCAGATAAGTTCATGTTTAGGCTTACAGTGAATTGTCTTAACACCCTTGTTACGTTCTAAAAATTTAGAATTTTATTCTTAACTGTACACCGTATGCGGTTCACGTTAGATGCATAGTTGGGGATTTTTCGTGGTCTGACAATGCCTCTCAATTGATGTAATGGGTACATTGATAAAATTTCCAAAATTTAAAATGTAAAAATTCACCACGGTAAGAAAGGTTATATTACATTTGTAGTACATATTGTTGCTTATGAGACAGGGCATGTCATTTTTCTATGCCTGCCTCTGTGTGCCACACAGATGTATTGTCTCGATGAACTACCTTGTGCTGCCTATAGTTATACTATGCCCTATAGGGAATTGTGTGACAGTGTAGTAGTAGTAAAACCATTGTTTCAAGTGATTATATAAAATTTTGTTTCAAATATGTTCTTCACTGTTAATGAAATTATCTGAAGTGCATAAGTAACACAATTTTAAGTTCTAAAATATGTTCTCTTTTTTTTGCTTGATGATTTTCAAAAAGAATAAGTTTGACTTATGATAGATTGTACAAGAATATTCTGTGTATTGACAGGATGTAATTTCAGGATTGGAGACACAAATTAGGGAAAAGATCCAAAAATTTTCCAACAAATTGTAAAAGGTTCACTTGTTTTCATTCAATTTAATCTGGAAGTAATCAAATCTGTTTTATATTGAAAACTTCACATGATCATTAAAATTTTGAGTCATTTGAGTAAGGGAACTCTGTATTTGTTCATTGTCATCTGATAAATTTTATGTTAATGATCAGGAAGTATTTAAGGATTTTAAACTTTTCAAAAACTGAATTAAGCTTAGTGCTTGAGTTTTTAAACAACAATATTAGGTAAATGTTAAGAAGAAGCAACGAACCATTTTTTGAAATTTTGTTGATTGAATCATGGTAAAAACATTGAAAAACAGCTTTTCTTCTATGCACATTTTGGGGGAAATGAGTACGTAAGGAGTTATAGCGGTATGTTAATTTATGTCTTTGATGGCTGGAATGTGCTCAAATAAATGTGGAATGAACGTTGAGGAGAGGACAGTAATCGATTCATGAATTTTAGGCGCAGGTTAGTTTAAGTGGTAAAATTCAATTATTTAGGTAACATAAATTACCGTAACTTAACGCAACCTCAAGGTCGTTTGAGCGCATTGGGAGGGAGAGTCCTTTGTAGTCTCCCTCTCAGAACTATTTTTTCTTGCTTCAAACACTACAATTGCGGAAAGTAACCTACCACCGCTATAACTCATGGAATACTCATCTGCCCCGAAAAGTGCTTGCATAGAAGAAAAGTTGTTTATTTTGAAAAAATTACCATGATTCAACCAACAATATTTGGAAAATTGATTGGTAGCTTCTCTTTAACAATAACCCAATATTATGTTGTTTTTCTTGATGACATTCAAAATGTGTTTTTATTGATGATTTTCTTTAAAAATATCAAACTATTACATTTAGAGGAAAACAAATCCTTTGTTACATGTAGGGCACTTAAATTGCCTTGTTTTGAATTTAATTATAGTACTCCACTCAATTTGTTGCGTTGTTCAACTATACCTTACCAATGTGAAAATAAAACAAGCAGTGATAAAGTAGTAGTAGGAGTAGTAACATAGGTTTGCTAGCAGTGATCAACCTAGTAAATCACAGCGCAAGTATGAATGAATGTTTGCAAGCTCTACCGCATTCCACAACCTTGTTCATTTCATCATATATATATACCACATGAAATAGGAAAGGATTTGAAAAAAAATTATCCAATATTGAATACAAAAAATTGGACAAGAAAATATTGTTTACTGGCTCTAAGTTGTAAGTCAAAGCTTTAATTGGGTTCCAAAATAGAGAAGCCCTAAAAGCTGCTGAAGTTAGCAAAGTCCAGGAGATTGAGTTCAAGCATCAGTGCAAACAATTCTACAGAAAATTGTTCAAAAGGTTATCGAGAGAAGTCCCTTGAAATATTCACTAGCTCGAAATATGGATGTTCTTAAGCCTAAATCTATTGCAACTGCTAAAGATTCAAAGCAGCATGTTATTTTTGAAAATTTGTTATCAACATTGAAAAATTGTAAACTTGTCAGATCAGCAGATTGTGATGCACTTGTTGAGGAACATAAATGCTTCGTGAAGTATGTCCAGGTTGAACATTTAGATGATTTCAAAGAGTATGATCTGGTAAACAGTCTTCGTTTGGACTACTTCTTTGCTAAGTACATGCAAAATGAGCCTCAGTGTGGGGATTCGTAAGGAAGCTTCTGCTTCTTTCACATGGACAGGCTTCGGTTGAACGTGGCTTCAGCGTAAATAAGGATGTTCTTGCGTGTTACATGTCAAAAAAAACACTGGTTGTACAAAGAATGGTGACTGACTCAGTTCGCTCAGAATTGGGCCCAGGCAATTCTTTGAATGTTTGGGATGTGAAATTGACCAAAAGCATGCTAGCAAGCTGTAAAGCAGCAAGAATGAGGTACTCCCTCTACCAAGAAGAGCAGGCTAAGCAAAAGAACACGACCGAACAGCTTAGGAAAAAGCATAAACTCCTAGAAAAAAATGAAAGCCTCAAAATCTAAAAAGACGAGGCTTGAAAGTACACTTAAACGACTCATTCAGGAGGTCGATGATGGAGCAGTGAAAGCTCAAGTAGAAGGAGATCTGTCACTCGTTGCTTCTTCAAAATCTTCCCGAGCCAAAGCTAAGAAGCTGCGGAAGAAATTGATACAGAAGATGGCAATGTCAAAGGACTTGAAGAAAAGCGCAAAACTGTGGAAGGTCGGATTAAGTAAAATAACATTGCACTAGGTAGTCTAATAGACACGTAGAGTGTAGAATTCCTATTTCTCTCTGAAGAAGAATTTATTTTCATTTTATTTTTTGAAGGATCTATGTAGCTAATATTTTATATTTTAGTAATGATTATTTACGTTTTTCACATTTGACTCAACATTGTTCTCCATATCATTTTGTCATGCTGTTCAGCTTAATAAAGATGCAATGGAAAAAATATGTGCCGTTCCCCATCCAAACAAAGATTTAACTATGGTTATTTTCACATACATAATATTCTTGAATAGTTATATTTTTATTTACCCTACAAAAATTTTTATTTAAAAATTTTTATGAAATTTTAATTCTGAACAACAAAGTAAATAGTTAAGATCTTTGTTCATCCGGCAATATGGTAGGGGTTATCATTTTAAAAAAATCCAGAATTTTGATTAAAACCCCCTAAAAAATGTCCTTGAATTTCAAGTATTTGTCCTTGAAATATCCTTGAATTGTCCTTGTATAAAATTTTTCAAACTCTGTGGCAACCCTGATTTCTTTATTCATCATATTGAACATGTTGGTATGTAAAAAGGCGTTAGACATACGTGATACACATCATCACTAGCCAATAAAAGCATTGCTGGCAGGCACAGTGGTACAATGTTGTCCCACAGGTGTGTGGTCCCACTACATCAATGCAGATAGACAGATTGACAGTGAAACATTGTCGTTTACATTTGGTGCTTGTACACCCTAACCTTGGTTTTACTAAAAATTAAAAGGAGGAACCCCTGTCCGATAGTCCCGATTGTCCGAAGCATCTGACAGATTTTTATACGGTACGGAATATATATCACTGGTACAAGAAATCAAGCACAACACAGAAAAAGGGGAAAAATTGAGAGCAATGCATTCCAGGTGCTGGAACAGTCTTGTCAAGAAGGCAACTGCACGCCACCTGGCGGTCAGTTTTGGAACTAAAGGATTTTGTCTGTAGTGCGCACGACTTTCAAATAAAATCGGTCGCTCAAGAATTTGTCCGTAGAATTCAAAATCCGTTAAAACGGGGTCCCTAAAACTAAGGTATGGGTGTACATACAGCATTCCTGCTGTTAAGCATTATTAGTAATTGTTATATTGTAATATTTTGTCAGTATTAAATTGTAATGATATTTTGTAATTATATTGAAATTATATTTTTAAATATAATGAAGTAATTATATGTATAATAAAGGATTTTTTGATCAATTTGGCAAAATGTTCAATCAATTTGACAAATTTTTAAGGAAAAAATTTTTTAAAATGTTTGTTTGATTAAATTGGTGAAATGTTTGATCAAAATGACAAATTCTCTAAAGTACACGCACATAATTCTAAAAAATGTGCATAGTGATACACAAATGACCACTTCCATAAGTTTTATATGCCTCGTGGTATACATACATATATATCATATCGTTGTTAACGTGTTAAGAATGCCGTCTATTTTGTTGAAGTAGAATTTTTGATGTTCAGGACTATTTTTTTTATTAATTGTTTTCAGCATTTTCTAATTACTTTCTCAATTCTTATCATGTTATGTGTGAACACACCTTGTGCATAGATTCAACATTCCCTTAACTCAAAACTTAATGGTGCCTTCATCCTACTTCTCTTAAGACCATACTTGTTGTGGCTAAGGAGGCATTAAACAACTTATAATTCAATCTAGTGTTGCTGATGTGTATCATATTTTCTTCATTGCAGGTGAAGTTGATATAAAATTGTACAAATTATTCTAGCAATTATAGCTCACCATGAAGTTAGAGTCTCCTTTATTTGATCATCACAGCAAGAAGAGAAAGATAGATGCAGAGGATGTTAACCGAATATATGTGAGTATTTGGCTGCAACATACTATTAGATATGTTTTGTAAATGCTTGTTACAGTTCTTAATTGTTACTGGCAAGCTATATTTTAAAAAAGGATTATATACACATTGAACATCTCCCAGATGGTATAGATAAGTTTTTGTGTCAATGTTTCTTGATGTTAAAATTTAGAGATGGTGAGAGTTCATTACGTATGTAATTTGGACAAAAGTTACTTTACTACTCATCTTTCGTGTCCATTGAAGCACATTTTAAGTGAGCACTGTATTTGTAATTGGCTTCTTTTCAAGTTCTGTAGGCCTTGATCTGACATCTCATTCCATAGTATAGTATTCATGTTTCTCTAAAGTAATTTCTTCAATATTGGTTAACTTTGAGTCGCTCATCAAACAAGGGCTCTGGGTTTGAGGCTCTCTTCAGTTTGGATGTGTGCACATTATACAGCTTGGGCAGCTTTAGATATGTATGTTTTAAAATCTATGAAGTGTTAAAGAAGTTAAAGTTGAGTCAGCTACTGGTTGGTTTTAAGCATTTTTTTCTTCAAACGGTTCATGTTGGAATGTTTTGGAGCTGTTATGAAAAGAAATATTTTACCTGGTGGCTGTTATGGGGAAAGTACAAATTTTTCTTTGTGTCAGATTATTATAGTTACTTACAGCATGCTTTAGCTCAGTAGAGTTGTTGAGTGCTTTCAATGTGATTTATTACTAAATTGGAAGTAAATTTATTCCTTATTTCAGAAGCGGTTCATGTCCAATCAGCATCTGGTTGAGGCAGATGTTGTACAAGACAATCTTCAGAGGGAATTTTTTAGCACTGGGGTAAGTTGAGACTGTAATCTAGACTTTTCAAAGATCTTATTATTGTATTCTGTTACTATTTCATCTCTTGTCATGAGCATTCTGTGTGAGGAAGTTCTCTAAAAGCTCATGGTTATGGATTCTTTGAATTCTTGGATTTGGAATTGAACCTTCCCATCCTAGCTCAACATTTTTTTGTAGAATTCAGTCATTGTGTCCTGGAAACAAGCAATTTTTAATAAGTTTTCATCAACTGGCTACTTGAGATCATGTACTCACTAGGGAAAAGGTAGTCACCTGTTATTTTTAAGCTTCAGTTATTTACTACATTTATCAATTCAAAACTGTGACTAAAGTTTAGATTATAAGGAAGTGCTTAAGAGATGTCAGTTTTCATTCCGAGCTGGAAAGGTGTTGTTTCTTAGTTGCTCCACAACAATAGGACAAAATCAGAGATGTTTTGGAATGACAAAAGAGCTATTTTTGTTGGTTGGGCTAAGCAACACCCAGTGAAAGGAGGAGTAGAATTTGCTGGTGGTTCATGCCACACTGTTGTCCAATAGAAACCCCTGCTGTGTCTCAAATTGTTGACCAGAATGGCTTTGTATTTATGGATGATGCTATGTATTGGGAAATATCAATGACTGCTCTTTGTCTGCAATTTCTGAAGGAACTCTGAATGTTTCTGAATGAATGTTGTTAACCTCATACATTATAAATATTGACTGCAGTTTCATGAATGGCCAATGTCAATCCCTGCGCACTAGACCACTTGTTTAAACTAGGACAAAGTACACACGTTGAACTGTAGAGGAATGGAGAAGTGTCATGGGGTAAGG
This sequence comes from Platorchestia sp. MABIK, assembly GCA_014220935.1. Lineage (NCBI taxonomy): Eukaryota > Metazoa > Arthropoda > Malacostraca > Amphipoda > Talitridae > Platorchestia > Platorchestia sp. MABIK. Next base: position 44,143 of record JACJUY010005818.1, read on the forward strand.
TGAATAGCAATTATACCATCTGTGTTAATCAAAGACTTCATCAAGTCTGTGTGCAAGTGAAGATACAAGGAGGAGGAGGGTCTGTCATGTTCTGTGATAGTTTTATCTGTGCAGGAGTGAGCTTTTACTTGTCATATCTGTCAAACTGACAGATTGTTCTAACCATCTTTTGGGGTAACTGCTGTGTGTATTGGGCAAGAACTGTCATTAATTGGCATCATAGTCATTCAAGATATATTATACACTTGAATTGGCCAGCTAAAGCTCCAGTATAAAATTTGTGGGACGACTTAGAATGACAGGTTAAACGTACAGAAGATGGTTCTCAAACTGTTGCTGCATCACAAGATCAGTTGATGCAAGAGGGGTTTAGAATCATCAAGATGTACATTAGGACACTTGTACACTAAATGCTGCACAGTATTGCAACTATTTTGGCTTGTGGAGTTCTTATTTTTAGTATTTTTTTTATCTATGGAACTTATTGTTTTGGTATTGGCGTAAGTTTTTATATTTTTGGCTAAATTTTTGGCTAATCATTATCACTGTGTTTTTTGGAGAAATAGTAAAAAATTTAGCAGTTTGCATCTATACTACTTGTCTCTAAGTGAGTGAATTTATTGAAACTTATGAAAAATGGGCCGTTCTGCAATGCTTTGGCTTTAAATTAGAATTTCTGTGATATTTAAGAAAACTGGATTGTATTATTGTTTCTATCTGAGAATGTTTGTATAAAATGCAACACACAAATTTAATTTGTGTGTCATAGTTCTGTTTGGTTGTTTATTTGGTACTTGTATTTTGATCAAACACAATCCACTTCATATTCATGTTGAAACTCGGGGTAACTGTCAGTGCTTGCAATATTTATGTACTGATAATTGCTATTACCCAGAAAACTAAGTTGACAAATATGGAGTTTTTTTACCAATCCTCATGATGTGCTGTCTTCATTGATTGCCATCATCTCAGCTCCTCCTATGTTACTGCCAAAATCAGTACTCCTTGAATTATTGTATAACATTCAATTTACAGATATAACTATATTGGTTAGAATATACATTTATGATTTGAAAATCCTTCTTCACTGGGCTCATAAACAGTTCATGATAATGTTAGATGTTAGTGAGAAAATTTAGAATGACGAATAGTTATAAAACTGCAACTGAAGATGGTTTGGATGCAGGTGACGACATTGTCCACGAACCATTGCAAGAGGTACCCCATCAGTGGCGTGGTGGTGGACGGCCTCTGCCCCAGAGCGTCCAGGCTTGCCACGCTGCCCTCCCGCTACTCGGCCCCCACCTCGCCTCTCAAGAAGGAGCCCTGCAGTCGATGTCTCAGTGGAGAGAGTGTGAGGAATTTTCTTAGCTTGCCATTTTCTCATTTGTTTTTTTAAATACCAGAGCTGTAAGAATTTTATATCGGTGTGTAATTTAACATTGATTTTTAAAAATTTCTCCACTTTTCTAAAATCACATTTCAGTTCATCGGAATTTTGAAAAAGAACAACTCTAGAGTAGAAATATGAGCAAGCTAAATATAAAACGACGTTTCGACCTTCTACTGCGGTCATCATCAAGGTAAATCTGTAAAAACAAATGACAAAGCTTACTAGCACTGAGCGTACAAAGTTATTAAGTATCTATCAGCTAGACTAAATAATTATAAATTATATTCTTAGTGGTTAAAGATCAAATTTAGGTAGCTAGTTTGGTGAACGGAGTAGACAAGAAGAGGAAAGTGCACTGATCAGAGCTTGGTGTGAGACTGGCGGCGTGAGTTGTTGACGATGCCTTAAGTAACCTCTTGTACTCGGCATGCTTTTCCTATGTGAACAAGTTTTGATGGTTGGAGAAATCGTTGTATGTTGTATTTCACACTTATTATCGGTGCATGTTTTCTGATTTTTAAGGCTTTCTCAATTTTTACCAATGCTGTGTCACAGTAAGTGTGCATTATTCTGAAAGCTGGAAGGAATGCATCAGAGTTGGGTGGTTCTTTTTGGTGATCACCTCTGAAGTGTTTGAAGATGCTGCTGGATGAATAACGATGCTGTTTTGCTCTTCTCTCCAGTGTGCAGGTGGTGTGTCCTACGTAGGAAGCCTGACAGCTTACCTCTGGGCAGGTGAACTTGTAGACCACGCCCATGCGCTGGAGATCTGGTTCTCAAAGTCTGGTAGTGAAGAATGTTGCTAGTTTTTGTGGCTTGAAATACGGCCTGACGACAATGTTCTTAGGAGGATCGATTGGACGGGTGTGTTGCAAAACTGTATTCGTGAGAAAATCTGCGTCTTTTTTTGCAAGTTCCAAGGTTGTGAAGTTCGACGTAAAGGTCAATCGTTTTTGCTGGGTGATTCTGACCACAACCATAATATCTATTTAAAGGTGTTTTCACTAGGTTGTCTAAATTCATTAAGGGGAAACTTTTGTTAGTTGATACTTGTTTAATGCGGTTGATTTTGTGCATGCTTGTTTCCTATGTTGAGCAATATTTCAATGCACAATGAAGTAGTGTCTTTGCAATTGATTTCTTATAAGACAGGGGCACCTGGCAAGTGAAGTGAGCGTATGAGCCATTATCAGTGGGTTTAGTATAAACAGAAGTTGAAAATTGCGAGACAACGAGCGAGACAACTTTATCTGTATGTAAAATTTCTAGAGAGCTCATTTCGATGAGCAGCTGGTCGCTGGAGGAAAGTACGTGAGTTTGGTTGGTGTATGGACGGATAGTTCTGTTAATTCGTTGAACTTACATGCTTTCCTCCAGCGACCAGTTGCTCATCAATCTGGGCTCCCTAGAAATATATTACCTAGGTATAAAGTTGTCTTGCTCGATGTCGAGTCCCTCATTACCATCATACCCGCCCATAAAATAGCTGGAATAATTATGTCCAAACCACATCATCCATCCCATCCCCCCTTAGCATTCTGCTTAAAAAATTAGAAATCTGTTGGTAATTTACACATCTGAGACGCCATTCCAGCACAATGGCCATACATTCATTCAAACCGACGGAGTGAGCATGGGATCTCCACTGGGGCCAACGTTCGCTTACTTCTACATGGCACACCTGGAGGAAAACCTGCTTTCGCAACAAAAAACATCAAACCCAATATATTACAAGCGGCATGTGGACGACATTCTGGCAGTATTTTTAAGTGCGCATCACCTTCATTGTTTCAAAAGAAGAATGCACAGCAATTCGGTTCTGTGGTTTACTCACGAGGAAATGCAAGAAAATTAGTTTCGCTTCTTGGACGTCCACTTGGAACTAAAAGGAACACAATTTTCAATTTCTGTTTTTGTTAAACCTACTGATAACGGCTCATACACTCACTCCACTTCCCAGGTGCCCTTGTCTTACAAGAAATCAATTACATAGACACTAATTCATCGCACATTGAAATATTGCTCGACATGGGAGACATGCACGCAAGAAATCAACCGCATTAAGCAAGTATTAACTAACAACAGTTTCCCCTTAATGATTTTAGACAACGTAGTGAAAACACCTTTAAATAGATATTATGGTTGTGGTCAGAATCGCCCAGCAGAAATAGTTGACCTCTACGTCAAACTTCACAACCTCTGAACTTAGAAAAAAGATGCAGATTTTCTCACGAACAGAGTTTTGCAACACACTCGTACAATCGATCCTGCTAAGAAAAATGTCGTCAGGCCGTATTTCAAGCCACGAAAACTAGCAACATTCTTCACTACCAGACTTCGAGAACCAGATATCCAGCGCATGGGGGTGGTCTACAAGTTTACCTGACCAGAGGAAAGCTGCCAGGCTTCCTTCATAAGACACACCATCTGCACACTGGAGAGAAGAGCAAAACAGCATCGTTATTCATCCAGCAGCATCTTCAAACACTTCAGAGATGATCACCAAAAAGAACCACCCAACTCTGATGCATTCCTTCCAGCGTTCAGCATAATGCACACTCACTCTGAGAGAGCATTAGTAAACATTGCGGAATCCTTAAAAAGCTGAAAACATACACCGATAATACATGTGTGTAATGTACAACGAATTCTCCAACCATCAAAACTTGTTCACATAGGAAAAGCATGCCGAGTACAAAAGGTTACTTAATTAAGGCATCGTCAACAACTCACGCCGCCAGTCTCACACCAAGCTCTGATCAGTGCACTTTCCTCTTCTTGTCTACTCCGTTTACCAAACTAGCTACCTAAATTTTATCTTTAACCACTAAGAATTTAGTTTATAATTATTTAGTCTAGCTGATAGATACTTAATAACTTTGTACGCTCAGTGCTAGTAAGCTTTGTCATTTGTTTTTACAGATTAACCTTGATGATGACCACTGTACATAGAAGGTCGAAACGTCGTTTTTTATTTAGCTTGCTCATATTTTGACTAATCTTTTTACTTCTTTTTAAAATTTCTGATGAATTAAAAAGTAATTTTAGAGAAGTAGAGCAATTTTTAAAAACTAATGTGAAACCAGAGCTTTGTTTTGAGCTCAAACATGTATTACTTAGCTCCAAACTAACGAGTGAGTCATTAACACTACATGCTGCTATAATTTGTGCTTCTTTTTATGAGAGGTTTGGAGACTAACCATCTGCTGTTCCTCCCCATCTTTTCTCTTGCTGGGCCTGATGTTTTCGTATCATCTTCACATTTTACTCATTTTCTCTGATGTGTCTGAGAGCTCTTTAGCTATAAGTTAGGGCTCATTCTCATTGTTCTTACATAGATGCTAAAAGTATGCCTTGATAGAAATAAATGCAATAAATTTTATTTTGAATTACTATTTTGGTATAGAGCGAGCAAGTAGTGTGCTTCGTTGTACGCTGCCAGAGTACACGCATTTAACATTTTCAGAAGGCTGGTTGGAAAACTATTGAATTTGACGTTTGTGCTCTTCAAAACTGATTTGTGAGTGCGACCTATGTCTCTTGCATGGCGGAGAAGTTGGTCTGCAATATCGTTAACCTGTAAATTGCTATGCATGAAATAGAGGGCCATGTCAAAAAATTCGGAAAGGTTTGTTTTGTTGAAGACTTTTTTTGGTTCACTGTTTTCAGGTTTTTCAGAACGTATTACTTTATTCTTCATCTTTTATTTTGTTTCACGACCTTGCTTTTCAACTTCCTGTTTCTATGCGTGGAGATTTTGTGTGGGATCACACCTTGTGAAGAGATTCTACATTCCCTTAATTTCATGCTTAATGGCACTTAACTCCTTTCCCTCTTGGAAACACTGGTGTTGTGGTTAGCGAGGCTTTGACTCTAATCTAATTTAATGTTGCGTCGCAGGGCCACTGGCGGCACGTGGCGTAGGCGTGCTGCGACGCGGCTCCTCAGAGCTGGGCTCTGCTGCTGTCGCGCCTTCGCTCGGCTCGACCATCTTGTACCTGAACAGCTAAATCCTCACAAGCTCATGTTTTCTGGAAGAAGGCTCGATCGCTGCGACTCGTGATTTTTCAATATTTCCATTATTTATTTTATTGAAGCATGGGGCTCAGCCACGGTCTCAATCTCCATCATGTTGATGCTATTGCGGAACTATTTTCCACTTTATTTTAGCGTGCGTACACCTGACGTCCATTGTTGGTTATGTCCCCTCAGGGGGATACAACTACTGTATCTATGGGAATTCGCACTCCAAGGGGAAAATGTGAGGTCCCGAGCTGAGAGGTTGGTAGGTCTCTTTTTGTTGAAATAAAATGTTCTTTTTTTGCTAAGGGTCATATTTTTTCAGTTCACTGCTTTCCTGTTTTTCAGCGCCTACCACTTTCTTCTTCAATTTTTATCTTGTTTCGTAAACATCTTTCTAAACTTACTGTTTCTATGCACCTTGTGCAAAGATTTCGGGGTCTCTGAACTCCAAACTAAATGATGCCCTCCTCTCTTTGGAACATCTAAGTTGCGGTTAGGGAGGGTTAAATTAACATCTAATCTGTCAGTTATGTTGAGGTAGCTGATCTGATTACTATAGGTAGATAATTCTACAGTTAAAATTTCTGTTACGTTTTCAAATTTTGGTTAGTTGATGATTTACTTAGGTAATATACGAGTACTGTGCGTCTGTTGTAAATAGTTTCTCACTTGTAATTGACATCATTTCAGAATAATTTGACACGTGATCAATAATTCATTCATTCGAAATGATCGTATTTAAGGTTTAGGTTTCAGATGTGCTTGAATGCGGTGTTGTATTAGATGGTGAAAAACTAATGCTACTAGATTATATGGTTTTAAATGCGTGTATCTAAACATTGTTCAGTATGGAAAGAAATTTTAAAATTTTAGCTTCATATCAAGTATATTTAGCGCCCACTTTCTGCATAATCACTTTTTCATCGCGTCTTTGCTATTTTAACTTTCCAGCCTTACTTGCTATGTTTTCTTCTAAGTCTTTCATATCCCTCCACACCGGCCTCGCATTCGAGTGGGTCTTCCTTGTGTTAACTCTCTAATGTGAAGTAGGAAGCGTGCACATGCAGAACGGACTGAAATCATAAGGTTTACAGAACCGCGTGTCACAATTTATTCACCAATTTTTCCTATTTGCCATAACGGTACGAATTGCGATAGGGCTCGTTAGAATAAACGTTTTAGCCTATCATTGTATTTGATGACAGTGTTCCCTAAAATGTCTATGAGCATGTTGGCGTGAAATGGTGTCCTCTGGGAACGCTGTTATTCTTGATATTCAGGAAAAATGAAGTGTTACCCTCCCTGCAGGCTTTGTTGGAAGTCATCCCAAAATTGTAGGGTGTAACTTCGTCATCTTGAATTTTTTTAAGCATTTTTAAACGTAACGTACGCTAGTGGTTTCTTTTGGTAAATAAACACTGTCCTGAGGCCTTGCATGCCCTTTGCTTGTTAATCGGCCTGAAGATGATCATACGTGTATACATTACATTTGAGGGATTCATTTTTTCTAGTTCTTTCTGTATCTCTGGCCACTTCATCCTTTGACATTTATATTGACATCATGCTGAGTTTCAGCTCAAGGCTAAAGACTATATGCAATCATTGTCAGTCTTTTAATAGCTTTTTGAATTAATTCGCACTTAAAGTTTTTCTGATTCTTCAAACATTGAATCTTTCATCTTGTGTTTTCTGTTTACATGTTTATGCCTTATGCAGTGTAAACAATCGCGCGCTTTTGCAAACTATTGAATTCATCATGGATACTTATTAGTTTATGTTTATTCACTGCTTCGCATGACTGGACCGTGCACTCCTCAGAAAGAAATAACTGTTGTCTCTGTGGGACTAAGTGTTCCCAGATAGGCCGTGCCATGTCCCGAGGTGAAGGTTTGGTAGGCCTTCTTTTATTTTGCTATGGGAGGTTTTTATTTTCTCGGTTCACTACCGTTTCTTCAGCGTCTAATACTTTCTTGTTCAAATTTTATTTGGCTTCATAAATTATTTTCAATCTTCGTATTTCTCTGCGCAAAGTGTGGGACACTCCTAATGCTACATATTCCGTTTCTTTTATTCTGTAATTAATCGTGCCTTTCTTCTTTGAAACCCCTTGGGGGGATAAAACTACTGTATCTATGGGAATTCGCACTCATAGGGGGAAAATGTGAGGGCCCGAGCTGAGAGTTGGGTAGGCCTTCTTTTTGTTGAAATAAAATGTTTTTGTTATGTTAAGGACCACCTTTTTTAGGTTCACTGCTGTCCTGTCTTTCAGCACCTACTACTCTCTTCTTCGACTTTGACCTTGTCTCATAATCTTTTTTCTCAATTTACTGTTTCTATGCCCCTTTTGCTTAAATTGCGCGTTCGCTTAACTCCATACTAAATGGTGCTTTCCTCCTTTCTCTCTCTGGATCGCCTTTGTGGCGGATAGGGAGGCTTCAACTAACTACTCGTCTAATCTAATCTTCTTTTAGAAACACCTTTATTGTGGTTTGGTACTTTTAAAGCTTCTTGCGTAGTTCGTTATTAAAGTAACTTGTGTGAATATTCTTATCAACTGGGATCTTCTAATCTGTTCTGTTTTTTAGTTCTCCGTTTTGCAGTATCTCGCCGCCTTCTATGTGACTTCTCCTGGTCCTACCTAGGTGATTCCGTTGAATCTTGATAGAACTATCAAATTCCTAGCATCCCGTTTTGTAGCTTTTTTTTTTTTTTGCTGCTGAGCAGCCTGTTGAGCGGATAAACAAAGGTGCTTACATCATTAGCGAGCACCGCTGAAGCAACCTTGAAATGTGTCATGTTTGCTTTGCATACCACGTTCCTTTCTGCCTCGAAGAATGAGGACGACATACAGCTTGCTGTTCGCGCATCGTAGGCTTGTTTTTAATTGTCCACGAAAATTGAATCTAAAGATCAATTTAGCTTTGAAATCAAAATTTTTTACGATCATGTGCATTACTACCCAACACATTCCACACTGCCCACCATTTCACTCACAACTAATGTTCAGACCTCAATTTCTCTCAGCCACATGCTTTTCCCGTATCATCTAATTTGCATGTATCTGGTCTGTGTCGCTCTATCTTCCATATCACATTTACCTTGTCTAACTCTTCCGCATCACGTTTTCTTTACAGACTTCATGGCAATGACAAATGATGCTAAAAGTACTCCTTTCTCAATGTAAGAGGAACAGCTCCAGCACGAATATTCATTATACCGTCTCTCACAGACGCAAAGTAGGGCACGTACCTGAGACTTTCTGTGCACTATTTTAAGTTTGAATCGAAAGAGTTAGTTTCCATGAGTTGTGTTCTGCATTTACTTTTCGTTTTTCATAGTTGAGTGAAAGCGTTTGTGGTCATATTTTGTGTCTGTGGATCAAGTTGTCCATACTTTAGTATCATTCATTGGTAATGTTAAACAATTTTGACGAATATGCTTTAAAATATCTTTCTTTGATTGTTGCCAAGAAATTTTCGGATTATCCGTAAAACCTCGAAACAACTAATGAATGTGGTACAGTTTCTTACTAAATTCACTTGCGAACTGCATGCTTACTTAAGTGGATAAAATAGTCTATTTGTCCTTCGATTGCTCTAGCATTGTTTAGGTTATGAGGTCAGATGTATTTTAGGTCTTGAGTTTTTTGTTAAAAGTTATAGATTTTTGGTCTCTTAACTAGTTGGAAAGTTGATAACAAATATACCTGTTCTTGCAAAATTCGTTTAAAGGAATGTGCTTTAAATATATGCTGATAATCCAGCACTTATTCTCCCTACATAACCAACTCACTGAATTAGACAAAATAAGATGGCAGTACTTAAAGATTTTTCAACTCGCAGTCTTGTGAAAAGCTGTTCGTATCTGAACGTACGGAGGTAAAAAGTCCTAAACTAAAGCCTGTATGCGTTCGTTACGAGGATTTCAAGGTGCTTTTCTTGTTGCCCTCATTAGTCTTTTCTACCCTCAATATGATAAAACTATTGCATCTATTGGAATTGGTGCTGCGAAGAGCTATTTATGCGATTATATGCATAATCGCATAAGAATATGCGATTGCAAGCTGAAGGTTAGGTAGGCCTTACTTGTGTTGGAATAAAATGAGTTTTCTATTTTGTAACGGACCATTTTTTCAGTTCGCTGATGATTTGTTCTTCAGTATCTACTGCTCTCGTTTTAAACTTTCACCTTGTTTCATGAATTTCTCAAAGTTCTTAACCTGTAGGGGATCTTGTGTGAAAACACAACTTTTGCATAGATTCCCTGTTCCCTTATCTCCATCCTACATTTGTGCCTTCCCTCTTCCTTACTTTGGAACACCTTTGGTTAGATAGGCTATTACTAACTTATCAAATCTATATCCCAAGGCTTATTCCCTCCACCAACGAGGAGGTAGCCTACGAACGAGGATAAGGTCTCCTCCCCTTCCCTCTCTTCTGCCACGCGTACGTCTCAGCGTTCTTCCCCCCGATGCCCAACAGCATGACGCTGACTCACCTGCCTACCGCTTCGTAAAGCCCTGTTTATACTGGTCTACATTTTGTCCCAGGCTCACGTGTAGACACCTCGTGTGGCGCTTCACATGAGCTATGAGCGTTTAAACTAGACATTGAGCGAGCTTCGTAGCGCGCGCTGCTCAAAACCAGCCAGTGTGTGGCCAGCTGCTATGAAATATGGATTGCTGTCGAAAAGCTTGTTTGAATATTGTTACTGCATCGTAAGCTACGTAATCTCTTTTTTATTTGCATGAGCGAAATGTTACTATATTCGTTCATTTTCATTAAAATATAATGGAAGGCAACCTTCTTATATTCGCAGCTTTTAGTCTGCCAAAGGCATTGACGGGCTTAGTACATTTCAATTAAAAGCAATGTGGTTTCTCGCGGCAGTGTTGCGTCAGCCATAACGGATGAGCCAGAGGCGCTACCTCACTTGATGACTGCCAACTGCACACTGACACAGATGACATTGACCGGTCACCCTAGAGTTGCGAGGCTCTCGTGCGGCGCGCCTCACGAATTCGATCAGAGCGAATAGGGAACTTCGGACTCACACAAAAATATGAGCCTCAGTGGTGAGCCTCGAATGCACGAGTCGCGCCTCACGGCCGAAATGTCCCCTAGTGTAAACACCCCTTACGTCACGGAGTTGTCTACCCACACACATTCCTAACTAAACTGAGCCGCTCCCGACCTCGCCCGTCGGCAATGCGTCATAGACACTATCGCGCTTCACTCATCTCTTGGCATTGCCATCATCTTGCTCCCTCGGTCTTATTCATCCATTCAGTTTTCGGCCTGCTTTTAACGCTCCTTCCACCCGTCTCCAACTTCATCTCGTTCTATGAATGAAATAGTAAGGATAGTCACTTTTAAAATAGACATTATTACTTAGCGAGTATAATATGTCAGAACTAAAAATACATGAAATATGAACGTTTCAACCACAAGGGTCATCTTCAGCATCTGGGGAAACACTTATTTTCAGAGTTAGAAAATTATATAAAAACGTATGTATGGTTAACATTTGTGATTGCTAACAGGAAATTTGCAAGGGATAGGAAGATTGGGTATCATTTGAAACCGGTTTGCTTTTCATGATAAAAAGAGACTCTAAAATACGAAGATCTGTTTGACTAGAAGAGGTTGCAATTATCTCAGGGTTGCCACATCCTTGACAAATCCTTGAATTGTCCTTGTATAAATGAAAATGTCCTTGTTAAATGAACTGTCCTTGCCATGTCCTTGTAGAAATCAATTTCTGTCCTTGCCACGTCCTTGTGAAATTTCATTTGTGTCCTTGCTGTGCCCTTATT
>JACJUY010005819.1:0-11913 GCA_014220935.1 Platorchestia sp. MABIK
AGCGGGCGTAAAAGAATCACATCTATTATTGGATGTTTCAGAAAACAAAGATCTGTCAATCCATTATAATAATAAAACTCAAGATTTAGAGAACGTAAGAATATTGAATTTTGAGTGAGTTTCTACAACTTCAAACTTAATTTCCTTAGATTATGTAACTGAGCTAGCTACTTTAAACCTCCCTAATCACAACAATGGCGTTTCAATGAGAATAAGGATGTATGCTCCAGTTAAGATAGAGTTGATAGAGTGGACAACAAATGCACAAAATGTGTTGCCACACAAAATCCCCGCAGTCAGAAAAAACAAGTTTGAAAGAAAGTTCATGAGACAAGAAAAATTTTAAAGAAAAAAGTACTAGGTACTGAAAAACAAAACGGCAGTAAACACAAAAAGACAAATTTATAATTATAACAAAACAGAAAAACTACTCTATTCCAACAAAAAATAGACCTACCTTACTCTTAGCTCAGGTTTTCACGTTTTCCCCCAGGAAACGGTATTCCCTATTTATTCAATAGCTTCATCTCCCGCAGGGAACAAAATTTCCACAAATTGATGAACACGATTTAAAATGCACCCATACACGTGTGATCAACTATGTCTACACAATACAAGGAAAAATTAACAGCTCTATGGTTTTTATCACATTTAGTTTAAGACTATGTATATTTAGCACACGTAGTTACGAAACAAATTTTATGTTTTAGGACACTAAAAAATAAAAAATTTGTAGTTTTGTAAAAGTAGCTGAAATTTTGAAAATTATTTCCAACTAAGAGAGGCCAGCTAAATGGAGGGGTGGACGAGTGTTCAGACTAACAATGCTGGTTGTGTCAAGTGAACTGCAGCAGCGTAGAAGTACACAGGAATTGGGATAGTGTGCGGAAATAACACTTCTAACAGAAGATGCATCCGTTCCCCGAATATTGCTCGTATGATAAAATACCTTGTCTTAAAATTTGGTTCGAAAATAACTAGTGGTCGGTTGAAGCGAAAACCATTAAATTCAAGAATGAGTTTTTCCCTCACACTAATACTGAAGAACAATTTCTTAATGGGAAGCGGAACAGAACATAGATGCCCAACCATCAACGCTAAAATCGTTAGAATAAAAACTCAAAATTCTCCGAAGTAAGCACATTTTTTCGAGTGTAAGAGGTTCTTATTGAAACAAAGGTAATGGAGAAAACTGTTCTTAATAAGCTGAAGATCAATCTCTGAAGATATCTATTAATTTTGTTCATAAAAAATATTTTCAACATGGACAAAAAATGTTAACAACAAATTATAAGTTTTCCACTTCTATTGAATTATGTGATGGCTGAATACTCACACCTCGAGATTTGCTCTAATGAATTGTGGTTTGCGAGGATTTGCTTCGAAAAGATGATATACATCAAAATCAAATTGAAAACTTAATTTTTACCGGAATAAAAAAATTATGTGGAATGAAGGGTGTTCCCGCTCCTTAAGCCATGTTATCAAAGCTTATCTTATTTAATGAGTACATACATAAGTCGTTTCTAATTCCGAAATTAGTGAACTCATTGTCGTTGAAAAAAGTTCAATTACTGATTATTAGCAATAATGTATTTCAACTAGTCAAGTATGCTATTGTTATTATTTCTGTTAATGCTTTCACTCTCAAAAACAATCCATCGATCCATGCACATTCCCACTCACAGAACACAGTCTCACCCCTAGCCTACATTTCATGCCTTAGTTTACATTGCTCCTCTTAATGTACAGTCCTACTTTCAGAGCACATTCGTACTGTTCGTATGCATTCGTACTGATAGTATTCATTCGTACTCATGTAATACATTCGTTCTTTTAGTTAACATTCGTTCCCTTAGTATACAATTGTCCTCTTAGCAAACAATCGTCTTCTACTTAAGCATGCGTATTCCAAGCATACGTTCGTATTCTTAAAATACATTTGTACTCCTAGAATACATTCATGCTGAAGAAAGAATGTCGGGTCGCAAATTTTGAACAAATTTTAAATTTCTGTTCTTCTAAAACCTCTTGGCCACGCACTTCTGGAATTGTCGTTCCTGAAGAGCAACTCTCAAATTAATGAAAACAAATACAGGGTGGAAGGTCTATCTAAAGATATGTATGTCAGTTTTGGTTGATTACAAACTCAAATTATCTGAGATGTTATTTTTATAACAGGTTACTCATTCAGAGTGAGATGATAATCCCATAAAGGAAAAGACGTGCTGTTATAGTTGTTAACTGCAAAGCATGGCGATTTTGAAATCGGTAACTTTCACATCAGTCTTTTCATCTGTTCATAAGGTTTAGTTGGAGCCAAAGGGATGTGATGGCAACATTTTCCTGTAGCAAAGAGAAAGAATTGCTCTCAACTCTCAGGTTCTACAAGAACACTGGAATTTATACGGAATTTTCAAACCATTATCGAGGACATCGTAAGAACTCCTGTTTCAGAGTGGACCATGAAAGCTGAGGTACGTCAGGTCATTCGGTACAAGTCATGTGCAATGAGGAAAAGCTAATTCGTATTATCAAAGACACTGGAAAACCATCTCATGAAATGAACATGTTTCCTTAACAACGACAGAAACCTCCCTCGAACATGGTAAGCTTTAAATTTTCTCTGATAAAAAACTTCAACCACGATCAGAAAATTTACAGAGGAAATAACTGGTGGCTATGTGAACATTTTTCTGAAGTATGCAGTGAGATGACCACCAAATTTCTGGCTGTTATGATGATTTTAAGAGTTGTGAGGATCATGTCATACTACCTTACATCTTCTCACAGGATTTTAAAAGTCAATTCTTCTTGAGACATTGATGTTTAGAAACGGCTGGACTCCAATGAAAGGCCGTACTTCTTTCAGCCAGACTCAGAATCTCTTCACAAAGCCAAAGTAACCCAAGGCTGGTTGTCAGAGAACTTTCAAGATCATGTGATATCCAACATGAGGCCTCCAAACTTGCTAAAGTTAAATAATATGAACTATTAAAAGTTGAGAGTCGTTGAAAAGGTGACAAATCGACTTTCTCTTGGAACTGTAGCTTTACTGAATGCTTCCATTGTCCAGGTTATGTCCAAAGTGATCAATGACCAACTAATTTTTTCAGCTTTTCAACAGTTTTTGACCCCGAATAGAAGCAGACATTGGAGCCAATGGTGATTTCACGGAATAAATAACTATAGAAGTATCATTACAAATATTTGCATAAATTTGATTTTAATCTATACATTTTTTACGAAATTATTGTCATTTGACATGTTATAAATGTTCTCGAATATCCCTCGGCCCCCATATATTCATATTCCAAGGATTTTCAGGGACGAGAGTGTTTTCTGTGCACGGCCGAGAGTTTTTTTAGAGAATTCCAAAAAAAGCCTGCACAGAACTGATGGTGTATCGAGGCGAAGTAGGACGTGTACGACTGATCAGAGACGTGCAGTGACGAGTAAGAGCATTGTAGAGACATCGTAGATGGCCGAAGTCGTGTGGAAGACTACGATGGCGCGCCAATATATTCATTTTATTTACCGACGATTAGACGGCGATGAGTCTTTCAGGTTAGTCCATGCGCTCAGCCATACCTTACAATACGTCCTTGATTTTTAATTTGATTTCCTACTTACCTCGAAAGTGCATCTGCATCTGCCAATGTCTTGTTCGAGGGGCACTGGAGTTAGAAGTTGGTCTTAGCTATATTGAATTAACCTCGTCAACGATGTGACACTATACAGTTCTTAAAGACGGCGAGCATAAAACCTGGAATAACCTACACTCTGAAATAGCAAAAAAAGGTAATGGCAAATGAAAGTTTAAATGAAATGAATAACAAGAATAAAATTTCATTCATGAACAACATAAGTTGAAAATCTACCTACTGTATTACCGTGAGGGCCTTGCCACTTCAATCAAACTAATCTTTTCTCTATAAGTTGATTGCCTAGATGAGAACGAAATTGTCTTCTACTGGAGTGAATTCCAAAGTTTTATTTATTTCTAATGTAGTTGATAATTCCAAATGCCAATGCAATTTTTAAACTTAAGTTACCCCTAATTTCCATTCGTGCGTTTTCAGATGCTTGCATTACTAATTTACTCACCGCAGTAACCGAAGCTCCACAATGCCGGAGCAAAGGTAGTTCAACACTCGTACGCCTGAGAGCAAGTGCAAAATCGATTTTCTATGTGTTTTATCTCGAGTTTGAAAACCATTGTTTGATAGCTGGTTGATGACTTGAATTCTTGTTGAAGAAGTTGACATGAAGCAACACAGCAAGAAGTGAAACACTTTAAGTGCAGTCAATGTAGAAATCATTGATTTGAACTTGAAGCGCCTCATCACTCGCTAAAACCTGCAGAGTCAATTGCGTGAAAGCTTTGGTACAAAAATCCTCGCCCAATGTTGGCCGCTTGCAAACTGAAAGAATGCTAAACATCTGCTGAAAGATTTGGCATTCCTTCGACAATAATTGTGACATCGTTTAATCATAACCAATAAATTTTATTAATATATTTTAGACGCACGGCTTAAACTTAGCATACCTATGGTGCAGCCAACGCAGCCAATGAGAAACATATGTTGAGCCTTGGCGATCGGGAAATATTAGGTTATCTATAAAACAAGACGAATGAATTGAAATGACTATAATGGTCAAATTATCGAACCCCTCAGGCTTTTTATAAAAAAGACATCAATTTTGAAAATCATGTATTAATGTCCCCTGGCCATTGATTGAATAAATGAAACACAATATCTAAATCATTCCATTGACATGTATTTACTTTCTATTTAACTGATTCCAAGCAGGTGACCATCACGCCTAGAGCCAGCCCATGGGGCAGCCACGCATTCGAAATACTTCTCGCGGTGCTGTGTGTCACAGTGGCTCCTGTAGTTGTGCGAGTATGTACTGAGAGTTTGCCGAGTAGCTTATCTTCTCGTTGTAAAACTGGCACTTCAACATCCCATCGGCTAAATTTGGTCCATAGGAATTTCCGAAGTACTGGAGGAACAACGGCATGTCCACGAGCACATTGTCTTGAGTAGGATGACTATTTTCTGGGCTGGAGATCCCCTCATCCCAACTCAGGTTCACTGCGGCGGCGCTACCAGGCCCGGCTTAGCATAAACAACCGCGCCAAAAGCATCCCAATTTTCAACTGTTTTTATATTTTCACAGTATCTGTTTTACGTTCACTTTGTGTGTACATTGTACACTGGATCAACTTGCAAAAAAGCACTTATCGCCCTCAATTTTCAAATTATTATTTTGACTTTTATTTAGCTTGATTCTTAATAGCTTTTCATCACGGAACGATAACATTTTACTGTGTTAAATATATTACTTGAAAGCATAAAAGACTCAAAATTAGAATGTTCCCAATAAAAAATATAAACATAGAACTTTTTTAATCAATGCTGTGCACAATTCCAGACACATGTACATGGAGCACACACCTTGAAATTACATAAAGGCGCTAACGACCCGCGCTCATTGTATTTCAGATTATTATTCAATCGGCCCCTGATTCATGAAAACTAAATCGAACGCTTCAAACTAATAAAACGTAAACAACGGCCGTGACGATAGTATTAGAGGAAACGAACAATTCTGGCCTCTTTTCTTAAACCAAACTTTAAAACGTGAGAATAAGTCTCTGATGTTTTCAAGGTCATGTTAGATCTAAGATAATCATTTAAACTTCACATTTAATTAAATCTACTCAGGACAGGAGTAGACAGGAGAGAATACGAGTTTCTCAATAAATGTTACATTGGCATGACTAGGATAACCCTGAAGCAAAGGTTAACCGCGCACAAATATCAATGTAATCAAGGTTCCATTTCTAAACATTTCCGTGTTGATCATAGCTGTAAGCTCATAAAGATCTGTTCTCAAATTCAAAAAGTGTGTGCAATGTTATAGAAAAGGAGCATATTCAAATAATAGAAGCACTGCACATTTATAAACTTAAACTTACCATCAACGAAAATACAAATGATTGTTTTGCTCCAAAATTGTTCAGTAGGACTGTGACTTAGACGTTTGGAACCTCCGCTAGTTCGTCCATTTTGCCTTCATCTCTGGTGCCGTTAACATGTGAATATCTGGTGTGCAATAACAACCAGTCATGTGTAATTTCAATCCTGTACAAAATTAGTCCTATCTAGTGTTCTCGCAATGTGATCACGAATATTTTTACTCAATCTGATTTAGCTTAAGTTTTGGATTGATATAGTTTTACCAATGTGACTAAGTGTTTCCTTAGTATTTTACAGCCTGAAGATGATGTTCGTAACATCGAAACGCTTCCTTTCACAGACTGACATTAGTCGAATTTATACAAAATTGAGTGTTCATTTCAGTAAAATGACAAGTGATTACCTTTTTATTTTAACACTTGTAGAACTCGAACAATTTCGAAAAGTTGGAAAGTTGGAAACTAAATCTACTCCAGTTGATATTTTTAACACATCTATAGCCTTTGGAAGAAAAAGTTTAAAAGTTATCCATATGTTTCATTGCATTTTTTATGAATTATTTCAAGAAGGGAGCAATCCAACAACAGCAGTGAAAAACATAAAAGCTGTCTATCCAGAAGGTGTGAGTGTTATTAACTGCCGTAAATGATTTTTGAAATTTAAACAAGGCAATTTCGATTGTTGCCCTTATTACCTTGTTGTTTGGAAAGAGTTTATGAGGAACCCAGTCCCTACACACCTCTCCAATTGCAATCTTTTTCAGATGCTCCTGAAGAGAAGACCAAAGTGTATCAAGTGAATGGGACAAGGTTTTGATTCTTTGTCGTGGATCTTCCTCCACAGCAGCTCTCAAAAGGTCATCACCCAAAAGACAGCGTCTTTCCATTTGAGGCTCATCAGTAAGATCGAAATTGAGTTCTTTAAATTTCAACAATAATCGACGGTAGTTTCTAACATTCCACTTTCTGGATAGACAGCGTTTGTGTTTTTCTCTACGTTTACTGAATTGCTACCTTTGTGAAATTCATACAACATGCAATGACGCATTTTATTCACTTCGTAACTTTTATCT
This sequence comes from Platorchestia sp. MABIK, assembly GCA_014220935.1. Lineage (NCBI taxonomy): Eukaryota > Metazoa > Arthropoda > Malacostraca > Amphipoda > Talitridae > Platorchestia > Platorchestia sp. MABIK. The sequence goes on from JACJUY010005819.1 coordinate 7,063, forward strand.
TCGATGGACGATAGATGTTTTTAAAATATAAACTGGAGAAGATTCAATTAGATGAAAAGTGTAACTGAATATCTGATATCTGACCAGACCTTGGAAACAGCTGTTTGAACTCATTCATATGTTTTAAAGTTTGATTTAAGAAAAGGACAGAACGTTATATCGTAAACATCAGGAATCAAATGAAAAATGACTAACTGAACAATTCTCTAACTTTTTCTAATTTAACATCTTTATTATTCTGGGTTTCTGTTTAATGGTTTGGTAGATTCAACCCTATTTTTCGAACAATGCAATAATAGTCCTGACTTTACAGGCCTTCATTTCCCGTTCAAATCTCTTTTACGAATTAGAAGTACAATACGTTTAATGATAATGTATAAATATAGATAATAGAACTTAAAACCTGTCTACAAAGTTCTTAATACACGCTGATACTACACGTAGATACAACCACTACCCATGCCTGTGGTTATGGAGAAACTTTACAGTTCAATAATACTTTTAGGGTACTTGTATTATAGGAGCATCAAACAACGTGGATGTAGATTAAATACATTCGGCTTCATACAAACTTGTTACACTTGAAACATTTCATCATTTACCTATTTATTGCTTGCTATTTATTGATATTTATGTATTATGTAATTATTTCAATTCAAATTTACAGTATTAAATATACTGTAAGTTATAATTGATTGTATTACGATTTCCTAAAATCAAAAAGGACGGATTCTTTCAAGATTATTACCTAAATGAATCTTCCCGGTTAGTGAATTTACAACAGCGGCATTCTGTTCAGGCTGATTGGCCAATTTTCAGGTCTACCAATTTGTTGCATATTCTTAGCTCACTAATTAACGGAATAATATTTAGCGGAGTTCATCAATGGAGCGCTTTGCTTTTAGATATAACCCCAGCTTATTAGAAAATCTGACACCGGCAAGTTTAACGACTTTAGTTAGCTCAAATTATCATTTGAGCATCATTAGATTCCCTTACAACTAATTTAATCACCGTAGTGTTCGACGATGCCGGGGCATAGATAATTTAATACTTGAGCGTTTCGAAGTATATGCAAAATTAAAAATTGGCAACCAATTGATTAAGTTTGTAATCAATCGGAGATCTTAAGATCTTCGTTTGTGAGATCTTAAGTTTGCAATCAATCGTTCGGCTAATTGACGAGGTAGAAGTTGACGTTCTTGTAGAAGTTGTCGTGAGTAAACCCAGCGAATAGTGAAACAGTTCGTGTGCAAACAACGAGTTATGCAATGGTTTGAACCAGAACAGTTTCATGACTCGCCAGCGTTTAGTGTGAAAGCAAAATCAAAAACAAAAAGCTTCAGAGCGAAATTTTTGCCCTAGACTAGCCATTTTCAAATGGAGAGTTCTGTGAAAATCGACTGAGTGGTGAGAAATACTCTGGACATCAACTGTCGATCGATCTTCACCCATGAAATATTTTTTAAGATTCAAACTTTCAAATAAGTTTGCTTCTCAGAAGTTGAACGCCGATGGATGACTGAAGCTGTAGAAGGCTGTGATCGGGCAAGGAAATTATCGTACAATCACATCAGGGAGCATTAAAGAGCGTATGGGGCTCTTCAAATGCCAAAAAAGGGATGAAGTACAGATGAAGCCCTGCTTGAATTCATAATATTGATACCATTGGCTCCTTAATATTTACTTTTTTCGGATACTACAGTCCTCAAGAGATTAATGATGGCAATGTTGAATGAAATTTATGAGTTGGCAAGTGTTGCACCGTCGTGTTATGATGAAAGTCATTCTGCTATTCATTTCAGTTCCAGTTCCTGAAAACTGAGCTGAAGTTCACGAAAATCCGAGTTCATTTAAATATTGTTGGCCGAGTTTTCTAGCCATCCGTTTATTTTGCCCTACCTTCTTGTCAATTCTGATCATCAAATGGTCTCCCAATAATATTTCAATGCAACAACCTCATTCTTCAACCTTGACGATGAATAGGTGGTATGGAATGAATAGTAAGAAAATAGAAAAAGCTAAATAGAATCAAGAAAGTTTAAATATTCACAAAGCAACTTCAGAAAATCTCTATTTGTATGTAATAACCAAAACTTTGTAAAAAATAAATATAATCAAGAGGAGAGAAGCGAACCATATTTTCGTAAAGCAGAGTCTCAGTAGAGTAATGAAAACAGCACTCGAACAGAACACGCTAACGCTCCTTGAATGTAGTCAATAAAATAACTTTAATACCGCATGGCCACCGATAGCCGTTTGAAAGAAAGGAATGCGTAATAGATTATCCAGAAAAAATGTCAATTATTTCCTGAGTGACGAAGGCCTAAATACATTGTAAATACGAAAATTTGTAAGCTCATGTGAAAATACTTCTTAACAGTTGTGTCCGATTGGTAAACACTAATCCTATCATACATAAATTTCTTAGAGCTCTTATTTCTTTCAACTTTAAGAAAAAATTCAGCAATTATGGCTACATGAATATCAATCAAAATTTTGCTCCTGTAAACAGATTAACGTTACTTCTAAATTCAACTTGGTTAAGGGGTGACATTGAATGCATTCTTGCAAGCTTTTTAACACAAAAAGAAATGTGGCGTGCATTTATTTAATTTGACTCATGAATTTCCCGAAAGACACTGACTAAAAACCAGGGTTAGAAAAAAATTTAACAGCCCCCCCTGGGTTTTTTGGGGCTTATTAGATTTTATTGGTTCATAATATTTTTTGTGTTTTATTTGATTACGGTATCCTAAACTCTTCTCGTAAGTAATTTTTTTCAGTAATACATTAATGATTTTTTGTGTGATTGTGAACTCAGCTTCAGCTACTCCATTCAAAATACAGCAGCTTCTAACCTATCAGGAATGTGATTTGGTAAATTATAAATTTATGACTTTTAGGCTCTCTCAGTCTTGCTGTCAGCATCGTCAGTGTAACATGATCCTACAGGTCGGCATCTTCATTAGCTTTTTTGGCCTATTAGTTTCCTGTCTACAAGACAAGATAACAGGGACTGCGCCTGCAAACTTATAAGGCCTTCTGGCTTCCTGTTTGCAAGAGATGGTGAAATAAAGAGCAGTTAGTAGTATTCCACAGATCATGGAACAAAAAGCTTTGAATAAAAAGCAGTTAGTAGTATTCCATGGTTCATAAGTCTTGGATGTGTGTGTAAGTGAGCGTGTCTGCTGATCAGTTTCTCTTTGGGGCCTTCATAATTCGTATTATGAAATAATTATAATTAAGTAACTCCTTTGAGCAATATTTCGTATTTAGATTATTAAACTTGGGTGACCGTCAACCTCTGATACTTCTAAATAACCCCTAATAGATGTGTCCCGTTGCCAACAGATCTTGCGCACAGAAGTCATTTTACTGAAATAGAAGGAGAAACAGCTAAAGTTAGTCGTGACGTTTTCGGTGATAAAATAAGCAACATGATGAAGAGAGAGCAAAATAATTTGGAAAAATGTAAGAAAAAAAAGCAAGAACAAACACATGGCAGGAAGAAGGCACAGCACAGCTAGCACTTAGCACAATTGGCCCTGCTGACTCAGGATGTGGCTGTGCAATGACCGATGTTAGTGACATCAGTTAAATGTCAATTTCCTTATCTTCTGAATTATCACCAACTACATCTGAAGACAACTGTACCAACACCAGTAAAATGAATTTGGACTTTTGAGGTCCTTTGCACTTCTCAAGAAGACAAAAAAAATAGATGTTCAGTGGGAAAAATAGTTTAGTTCAAACATTCATTTTAACGCAAAACAAAATAAAGAGTTCCACAAGTTCAGTTTGGTGATGCGACCTGGATACAAACTGCCAGACCATACCTCCCGTCGGCATTGTCTGTGAAAATGTTAGGTGTAGGTTTTGGGCAGGGAAAGCTCAAATGCTCCTTAAAATATTCAAACATTTGAGGCCAAATGCTGATCTGTAAGATGATGCAATTAAGACCTACCACTGTCAGCAAAGACTTCCACATGATGGAACAAATGGTTTTGTACAACCCATAGGAAGTCATTTAGGTTCAAATTAGATTCAATATATTGTTTGAAAAAAGAGCAGATAAAATAAAAACAATAAAACCTGCATGGTGCCTTTCTTTCAGGTTTGTGCGATTCATATGTGACTTTAGATATGAAAAAAAATACTAGACGGGTGAAACTTTTCGTTGTTTTTAGTTTTTTTGTGCTGTTTTGGATGGTTTTTTTATGCTCACCCTTCTAAAAACTCAACTCACGTTTTACATTAGGTTGTTCGCACATTGACTATAACAACAAACGTTACTTTCTTCATCATGTAACAATATTCTGCGAAACAGTACTACTGCATATTTTTGAAAAGTCTTTAAAAAAGTTTAAGTTTGCTATGATATGTTTACAACGTTCTTTGATTAAGTTATTTATAAATTCCTGCTGATAAAAAACGGATAAAATACGTTCCCGTAAATACTGCATTAACTGCAACATAGCTTACAATGCAGGTTTGATCTCCATGACAAAATCGGCGGCGACCGGAAAATTTGGCTTATGAAACCGATGGTAAACTTCATGAATGATCCACAGATGATTCTCATCATCTAACGACGTGGGTACACACCAATGAGACCCTGCACCAAAGTTGATACGTTCCCGTAAGCGATCAGTAGTCTTAATCTTAATTAAGTGAGTGTTGAGGTTGGCAATTGGTAGTGCGAGCCGTAATTGAGAGAAAATAATTTAGGTGAACCTGTTAATATAACGATTAATAATTTTAAAGCTTAGGAGCAGGTATGAAGTCTTTATAATAAAAATTCCAATGAGGATCGCTTATGTACAGCAAAATCCTACTATTCACATATCA
>JACJUY010005819.1:14105-37784 GCA_014220935.1 Platorchestia sp. MABIK
TTAACGGTTGATGTCAAGTAATTCATGGGAATAGGCTAGGTTTAGTTACGATGAAAACATATCACATCTTGATTCATAATAATTAAATAAAGGCGTTTAACCTTTTCCATGGTGAAGTTTATTTTTCGCTTAACTTCACAAACTTTCATTTAGCTTTACATCTGATCGATATCTCATCATTTTATTTCTCTTCTTTAGGTACTGAAAATGAGTAATGTTAACTGTTGTAAGTTCCTCGTTCAAGGAAACTTCTATTGCGATATGATAACATCGGCTTCTATGATAAATTTCCACTTAATATCAAATAGCTCTTGGTATTGGATTCCAGTTACCCTAAATTGTTTACGAATCGGCAGATTTTATCAAGGAAATTTATGAGCAGCTCCGTAAATAACTTGTCATTGGAGCCTTTAGAATAACATGCTGTTTTCAACAAAGTCAAATGTTTTGCAGATGTCAGGCAACACGGCGTAAACATTATTCCCTTCATCGATATTGAAGTCGATATTGAGACGAAAATATTACGAATGATTCAGAATCACTTTCGTTATCGGTGTTTTGGATCAATTTTTCAAACGTAAGGTTTTTTATTCAAGGTACAAGCACTGTTTCTGGAAACTTGTTTTTCGAATATATCAATATCCATTGGTGAGACTCTGCAGACCTATATAGGCGGACATATGTGTTGCCGCCAAGTTTTCTTCACACAGTTAATAAAAATACCTAGTAGATGAATGGATGACTGCAATGGCTGGTCAAACCTCAGAAGATCGAAGATATTAAATCTCCTATATGCACTTCAAAACACATCCGCAAGAAACCTTTACAAAAAGTTTGCTTTTTTAGAGTTATTAATCGAGGAAAGAAAATGTGGTCATTGGTTTTCTTGAAAAGAAAAATAATCATTTTCTTCAATATGTTTGAAGTGGATCAGCAGTTATATTATCTGTAAGAGTTAGCTTATATTCACAAGGAATGTGATTTGCGACCTGTTTACCAGGTAACACATAATATTTTCTTGGTCTGCAGATTTAGTTTTCTCGACGCATTATTTTGTGTCTTATAAATGGAACTGAGCAATTGGAGCAAGTTCTTCAACCTTCGTTTTTTAATATGAAATTTCACGCTAGTACTCAAAAAATTGAACGTTTTTCACCTCATTATCTGAAAGAAATTTTTCATCTCTGGTTTCACAAATCTTTAAAATAATTTATATCAAGAGATGAAGCAAAGGAACTCGTCAAGAATAGAGTGCAAGAAAACAACCGGCAGCGAAAAAAGTGAACAATTGATGCTCTCACGAGTGGGGAGAACTGTATAGCAGCAGCAAATTCTTCAAGTAAGTAACGATTCAGCACACAGGTGTCGAGGAAGAGATGTTACAAATCTTTTCATTCTTTCAAACATAGTTAAAATAATTGCGAATAAAATTACTGCTCGATGAACAAGACACTTCAATGAATGAACGCGAGAATAACAAGAAAGTTGGTGTTGATATCACAAGCAAATGAATTGAAAAGCGAATCGTACAACCATTTGCTCAGCCCCATTGAAAAACGAAAAAAACGAAAAAACAGGTTATCACCAATGAAGTTGATGCATGAAATTTGTTTCAACATTGTTTTTCATAATTTTTCAACACAAAAATCGTTAATCAGTAAGCCATTATTAGTATCATAATAACTATGACAATGGTTGAATGAGATGTTAAGAAAAAACATAAAAGTAATCTTTTAGGTTTGTTTATCCAATGTTTGAAAGCTCAAAAGTACAGCTCCAGAAAGGAAGACGGTTACAAAGATGTGTGGGCCTTGGGAGGACTTGGTCGCTATTCACTCTGACACATGATCTAAACGAATCTACGGAAGTAGCCAACGTTTTTAAAAGTACTGTGATTGAAAATAATATTTATGAAATTTTACATGTTGATAAATATCGTGTTCTAACTCGGTTGATTTGTAATCTTATTCGTACATAATAATTATATACCGTCAGATGATGTTGATTGTCCAAATTTTGAAAAACATTAAGTGGAAATTTTCTATAAGAAGGAATGGGCTCGCAGGATAAAGAATTAGCTTGATGGTTGGAAGAAAATTTTCTAAAATTTCTTAAAATGTGTTGATATTCAGAACAAGGAAAATGACAAACTAGAAAGATTTGCTTACGTAAATCAACCGTTTAAGAATTGAGCCGAAATAAGAGCAGAGGAAGCTACTTTCATTGCATTGGTGATGTGAGTTCATCTTCAATCATTTTAATGACAACGAGAAGTTCATTCAAAGTAGAAGATTACGAGTAATGGTTCGGCACTGAGATTCAATACATAGAAGCATCTTGTAATGAACCGGGCACTGAGAATCCCACCGCACAAATAACACTGTACTATTTTGCTACAATCAGTCACACTCGATTAACGCCAAGTCTTTTAAGTTTGAAGTGAAACCACAATGACTACGTTGAAGTTCTGAATAGAACGTTAGCATCAATCCAAGATTTTAATTACACCGGAGTTTTACAATGAACGACACTCATGGTTGTCTCGAACTGTTTCGGGAAAGGGGAACTTCGTTTCGATAAAACTAATTATCCATAATTTGAGTACAAGTAATCGGAACAACACAGTGTTACACCTAGGTAACGGCTAAGATTAAAAATTAAATTCAGAAATCTCAACTAATATTCGAATTGCTTTACTTTCAATAATGCATTTTAACCAATGTAACTTTGTAGAATACCTAAAAATTCGAACTCCACCTTGGAACAATGAATGATTCGTACGTGAATAAATGTAAGGTCATTGTCATAGAACAATGAGCTATGGACAGTTAGGTGTCGTTTCAAAACTGGCTGCATTAAACTGGCCGACTCTCGTTGCGCAGTCATGGTTGCTGCTTTTCCATTCGTAATACAGGACTTCTAAATTGTCCATAGCTTCCTAAATTTGTTTACATTCGTAATACAGGACTTCTAAATTGTCCATAGCTTCCTAAATTTGTTTACATTCGTAATACAGGACTTCTAAATTGTCCATAGCTTCCTAAATTTGTTGACATTCGTAATACAGGACTTCTAAATTGTCCATAGCTTCCTAAATTTGTTTACATTCGTAATACAGGACTTCTAAATTGTCCATAGCTTCCTAAATTTGTTTACATTCGTAATACAGGACTTCAAAATTTGTTGAAAAGAGGTCCGTTAAACCTTGAGCGGTGAGGAGCATAATTATAGCGTAGTTCTCGGTGTTGCAACACACTGCAGTTATTTGTATTTCCCTTCAATGGTTTTATACAGCACACCTTTTCTTTTATTTTCCATTGAATCTAGTTTATCAATTAATACTCATGTGCTTATTGTACTCTTCACAGCTCGCAAACAGTGTGTACATAGTTCACGAACTATTCACTCAATTCGTCTACTTCACTACTAATGTGGTGTGATCGTCGCGCTGTTGTTAGTTGAGTTCTTTTAATAGAACTGATATATCTTTTAAATGTTCATTTTTCACATGTATGATATAATTTGTTTACAATTCGGTTTCATCAATTACCCTAAAGTCACTTAATTCCTAATTCGAAGTAACTTTGTCGAAGAAACAAAAAAATGGAATCAATTTAGTGAGCTGATCAACCACTTCAAACATCAATCTTCACCTCAAACTCAAGCTCGAAATAATCCACGAGGCCTCAAAGCAAGCCTGCGGAGAATGAGGCAACATATGATGCACTGACTTATGTTAGAACTCACTTTCCCTTCTGAATTTGCAGAGTGTTGGCAGCGCCATGCCAGGGATGCTGCCCCAGCCTCCGCCGGTCCATGTTCTGTTCACGGACACACTCGTCGTGGTGAGCAGCTCGTGTGGTCTTCTGGACATAACGGCAGCTAAAGGACAAGCATGTAAAGTATAACAAATGTAAATCTTCAATGCTTGCTAAAGATTTTTAATGTCAGAGTTATTTTTGCAACCAAAGCCTCCTTATCTTAGCCAGAGCAGAGAAATAACTCGCAAGATGCTGCTGCAATGATAAATCCCGATGTAACGTTGAATCTTAATTCATAAAGTGTCATAATATCGTATTACTATTTGCAAGTTGCTATAAGCAATTGACAAGAGGTCAGTATAACAAAAGAAATACCTCATGGCATTGCTGGAGGAAAAGTGAGCTAAACTGTACTGTAATTTAAACAAAATGTGCATGGTCCCATTCCTAAATAGAGATTTCGATCAACAAACGTAATTCTTGTTCGGGAAAAGTGGCAGAAGTAGATAGTTACGATGAAAAACACACAGAAAAATGCGCAAAAAATAAATGTATTTTGCATAGCCGGGATGTTCATCGCCCCATAACACTTTGCATCCATCGATACTTATATACTCATAAATACTGTAGCCTTATATACTCAAATATACTGTAAGTGGCTATGGAATTTACGCTCAACCTCGTCGAGAGCAAACACTAATGCTTAGAGTAGTATAAAAATTGAAAACACTTACAAAACTTTTTACCAGTTTACTCAGTCGCCAGTAGCAGGGTGAAAATAAACTTTACCGGACAAAGAGAAAGTGATCCGGCCTAAATTCATTTAGGTAAAATTTAAGAAGCAAAGTGAAAGCAATAAAACGGTTAGAATTCTGTAACATACTGTATGTTATTTTGAGCTCTACTGAAGAAAAATGGTACACTGAAAGTGTACAAATGTTAAGCATGATTTTGCCAGAGCCTGGCTTTCTTGGAAGTACGGTACTGGTAAGAGCACAGCGACATATTTCCAGGCAATGAATAGTAATCTATTAGGATTTCGCCGCCTCATAATATTACGCGAGTCGAAAACATTCCTTCGCTGGAAGGTTATTTTGTCGGTTTATTGATTCAAAATACGCAAGACAGTGCGCAACGAACAAACACGGAACGTCAAAAAATTAGTCCAGCTTAAAAGGTTCCTGAAAAATAGCGCCGAACGAATATCTGTTAAGTCCCTTATTATTTTGAGATGACGGACCACTTAGAATTCTATTTCTTATAAACGCAAGCTTTTCCCATCAAGGGTGTAGCAAGCAAGCGAAGCCGATAGAATAATGTGAAGTTTAGCGATCAGCAACGGTGTGAATTACCGAGTTTGAAACTTAAAAATTGACGTATGCTCTCACAAGCAATGGAGTAATAGGCAAACGAAGTGAACAAATTATTGTATGCTCTAGGGATTAAATTTTCAAATATTTTCCTTTACCTTAGCTGTACAACCGACCGGAAGTCAAAGTTCACCTGATCCTCTATTACTATCTTAGATATCCCTGCAAAATAATTAAACAATGAATAGAAAACAATGGGAAAGGGAAAAAATGTTAGAGAGTGCTTGTTTCACCGACAGAATATGTTACTCATTCATTTTGTCGCACTGAATCACGTGGTAAGATGGACGAACGAAGCGAAGATCAAACTAACTGAACCAGGAATTGGAAACTTTCAATTAACAGTAAACACAAACAAGAAACGAACGACTTTAAATAAAAGTTACCTGAGTTACCTGAATCTTAGGGCAGGATTGTCAAATATTTTTTGTTGTTGTAGCGTAGCAGAAGTTCACTTTTGGATTTGGCTACCCTGGGTGCTGTTTTTCTACACAAAGAAATATTTTTTTCTTGGTTATTGCCAAGACCATGGCACTTGGCCTATTAAAGTAGTTTGCACTGAAATCAACATTTTATCAAGCTTAATTTAATTTTCCTGCCTTCATGATAGTACCATGATCTACTGTATACATTGACTACAATGACATTACTCCCGTCGCAAGTAAAGATTCCCCTGAACGCCTAGACATGGAGCTTCCGACAGCGAAGTCAACATGTCTACGTCGTCGCCGACTCTGAGGTCAGATGAGGAGAATCAGCGGCTTATCTAGGCAGTGACGCGCAGTTCACGCGAACGAGCTTGCGCAGGAGTGCACACGGCAGGGATGCTTTCTTAGTACAAAGCACAGATGTTGCATATCTTGTACTGTTTTTTATTCATTTCAGACCCTGAGTTTAATATGTAGAAGTTGGACCTTTCATATGAAAAAGAAAGAAAGAAAAAGAAAAACTGGTCATTTCCCAAAAAGTTGATACTGTACATGAAATGTATTTAAAACACATTGGTTTCCAAAAAATTTTTAATATAAAGGTCTTTAAATGATAGACAAACCATACGAGGCGTAGTTAGCTGTGTCGAAGATTAAATTTCGTTTGTGAGAGAAACAATCAAAATATCATCTCATTGGAAATTTTATCCCCAGAGAGGTGTTTAAACAATTTAAACAATTTATTTACCACAAGTGATACAGCATTAGATTGAATCTTAAGTCTAGTACAATGAACATATTTGAGAATAGCTACTTGTGGGCCCGAATAAGTTCAGCTGCTTCTAGGGCATCCTACCATCATACGCTATTTTTAAAGTGTATACAGTTATGTTTAACGTAATTTACTTAACCAAGGGGATCTTGTACTGTTTCTTTGATTCATATCAGACTCTGAGTTTAATATGTAGAGGTAGGACCTTTCTCATGGAAAGTAAAGAAAGAAAAAGAAAAACCAGTCATTTCTGAAAAAGTTGATACTGTACATGAAACGTGAACATGACTGATCAAGTTTCGCTGCGTAATTTTTAAACAAAAAAATACTTAATATGAGCTAGTTGGGAACAGTATATTCAAGAAAAAAGACTAGGAGCATGAAATCTATGTTACTAATCCTGGCAGATTACCTTATCAAGATAAGTCGTATAACGAAAGAAAAAAAATTGACTTGAATTATCTTATATGATTAATATTTCGACAGGAAGAGGGATTCAAGATTTGTTTTGAAAGCTTTGTAAGAACTTTTTCCACGGACCTCAGGAGGGATTGCATTCCAATTCTTAGTTCCAATGAAGAGGATACTGTGTGTGACCGAGATTTTGAATAATAAGGAAGTATGAAGTTGCTTCTGTTTCGTGTTAAATGATCATGATGGCCAGTTTGAGCAGTTAATAATTGTTTGAGTTGTCTGTCGCCATCATCAGTTAGTGTTTTGTACATGAAATTACGTATGGAGAGCTTGTAGAGATCTAAAAGCTTGAGTATTTTAAGCTTTTGAATGAATCATTTGTGTGAGCATTGAATTCAAATTTCATCACCACTCAAATTCGTTGGCAACTTATAAATAATTTGAATACTACCAGAGAATCCTTCGGAATTCCTTCGTTATAAGTGGTAACTAAAAGAAGAATACGCATAAAACGCTCTACCGAAACAGACTGAAAACACCGTCGTAACTGATTATTGAGGAGTGAGAGAAGGTTAGTCAAAAATATTTCATTAGGAAAACATCACACAATACGCATATGTGTAAGTATTTACGTAAATGTGTTTGTATACATATATACTTATTGGGTTTAAAATGATGGCGAATTTTATTGATGAGTTTTTATTCAACTTCTCAATATTTCTAAAATTATCAATAGTTTTAGAATCTAAAAGTTCAAACAGATTACAAATTTATCTGGTTCCTTCTGCGAGTTCCTGTTCAATTTTTGCAAATAATTTCTCTAGAGGTTGACAAATAAGGCATTGGAGTAACCGTTGTTGATGAATGCTTGTTTTAGTTTCGCGATGCTTTCGTGGAGGAGTTGCCAGGAAGACGATATTTTGTTCGTCCGTTGAATTAGGGCTTATTCAATATTCATTAGCTTACAAAACTGACGAGCGTATATTGAAACAAATTAAAACAAACAACACGAAATTCAACACCGATAACATGATAGCCGTAAGGAGGTAAAGTCATTTCTAAGCGGACAGCCGTGTACATTTGCTAATTCGATTAGCCAATAGAAAGGCTTCCTTTCAAACACGCCGGATGACGTCACTAGGATCACATGACATTAGCGGCAGCAGCGTACTTCCATACAGCGTACTCAGCCCGTCTAGACTAATGATCAGCAACAGGACCGACTGCCGTCGTGCTTCTGCATGTACGTATTTTAGAAAACTAGAATTCCGTCCAACACCGTGCCAATCCTCCGGTATTAAAAGGTCATCGATCTCCAATTTTATCATACGAACAGCTATATAAATTGAAAGCTCTATCGAAATAGTTGGAAATTTATTTTATTCAATTAAACAAAGAGTTTTAATACCTTTTCCTTGCGGATGAAGCTGACGATGGCGCGCCGTGTTCAATTGTTAAAAGGATCATATAAAATTCTGCATTTAGATATCATTTATTTGAAATAAAAAGTGCGATACATGTATTCCGCGTATAAGTGTATAAACTGAACGTTAGGAGAATTGATTTTCACATGTATTTACGATTCAGGCACCTCAATTTTTCGAGTATTGTTAACACCAATACAATTTTAAAAATCCTCTTTCAAGCGGCATTTAAGTTTCAAAACCAAAGAAACTCGAAAACATCGAGTACTAGAGCACAAACCCGTTATGAACTACTGCATTTGTTAATGTTACATAACGAACAGAGAGCAAATTAGATTTGATTTGATGTTAGTTTATTAAATTGACATTTAAATCTAAACCTAAAATATTCGGTCATAGCTGAATAACATGGAAAAACAACTTTACGTAGGAAATTTTGGTAAATAAATATCTATGCCGTCCTACAATTAACTACACGTGCACCAAAAACATAATTAAATCGATGAAATAGAAAAAAATACATAGAAACCAAGTAATTCAATTGCAAAACCACCTTCCACAATACATAAGCAAGCTAGTGTTCGCTGTTTGAACGAAAGTTCGTGTTCGTGTTTTCCAGCACGATGGAAAACACAAACACACCGAAATTCCAGAACTTTTCATCTATGTTCGTGTTCGCGGACTGCCGAAAAACACGAACTTTGGCCTTAAAGAAAACAATAATTCGGACTAAATTACAACTGTGTCAATGATTGAGAGTTTTAATTTCATATATGAATAAATATACATTGAGTGTAGAATCTTTATCATTACAAAAACATGACATTGAAGTAAAAAAATTAACAGGTTCTTGCTTAGAGAACCAGAACATTAAAGTTCACAATTGAAACAGCGCAAGTGCTTCAAGCACACTCCACGCTTACCCAGTCTGGGCCATCAATGCAGCAGTCTGATAAGCTCCCATACGTCCACGGGTCCCTCCGGACAGGCAGCCTATTGAGACGGTGACCGAGCGTTTCCCAGACCTTGGTTCAGCAATCCCAGGTATCCTAGATCCAGTGGTTATGTGGGCGATGCAGCTTTAGGTTCACTGGAGTGTAAAGGTATGTAGGCGCACACTTGTCCGCATCGTACGGACGGCACGCATCGTACGCATCGGATTTTAGTAGTCTTTACATTATTTCAAATGGGACTGCGCGCATTTGACCGCATCGTACGCATCGGACATCGGCAATGCCGACGAGGATCCCCGAAAGAGCATTCAATCCGATGCGTACGAACGATGCGGATGGCCTCTACGGTATTTGCCGGCAAATGTGCGACCCCATCGCATGGTAGGCTAAAGGAGGTAAAGTCACTTCTACGGGGACAGCCGCGCACATTCGCTAATTCGACTAGCTAATAGAAGGCTTCATTTCAATCAAGCCGGATGACGTCACCTACACACCATGACGGCAGCGTACAACACGCAGCGTACTCTGCACTACTAGACGTACGATCGGCAACAGGACCGACTACCTGTGTGCTTCAGCAGGTACGGATTTGTCTTTTTTTAAATTGAATTCGGTCCGGCTAGGTGCAAATCTACCAGAATGAAAAGATTATCGATCTTCACTTTAATCATACTGGCAGCTTCATGAATTGAAAGCTCTATCCAAACCGTAGGAAAATTTACTTTTTTCAATCATACAAAACGTTTTAAAACCTTTTCCATGCAGATGAAGCTGACGATTGCGCGCAGTGTTCAATCGTAAAAAAGGAGAATACAAAATTCCGCATTTAGGCATTTATTTGAAAAACAACCTACGATATATTCCGCTTGTAAGTTCATGAACTGAACGGCGGGAGTATTGATTTGCAGTTGTATATCCTTTTTCAGCATCTAAAATTTCAAGCTAAAAAAAGACTTCCGAAAAGAGGACGGCACCATTTATTATGGAGTTAAGGGTACGCGGAATCTATCCAGAAGGGGCATAGAAACGGTAAGTTGTGAAAGAAGTTTATGATAAAAAAGTTGAAGAAGAAAGTAATAGGTGCTGAAAAACAGGACAGCAGTGAATCAAAAAAAATGGTCCGTAACAAAATCAAAAACTTTTCTACTTCAACGAATGGCTTACCTAACCTTTAGCTCAAGACCTCGTACATTCCCCATGGGAGCGCTAAGAATAAAGAGCATTGATTATTGTTATCGTTGTGAGGGAAAGTTCAAATTACACGCATTGCCATTTTTATAAAGATTATATGAATAAACGAAAAAATGTAGAAGAATACGACATCATTTCAGCACTTCTCTCCACAAAAAAGGAAATCATAAACAAGAAGGAAGAAAACATTCACCAATCGGTTTGGAAATAATATATCAGGAAATCTATGCACGAGGTGTGTTCCCATATATGATGTTTTGGATGGAAGCATCAAGGTACGAAGTTTGTAATAAAAAATCTACCATGATTATGTAACGTTTCAAAGAACAGGATAGTAATGAACCGAAAAAAACTTGGTATAATCTAAACATAAAAATTTAAGGCAAGAGTATTAGTAGTACAAGCCTCCCTACCACAACAAAGTTCAATCAAATAATGAACTTGACAGAACGAGGAATTTATGCACAAGATTTGTTCCCACACAAGACTCCATACACGTAATTAGATTTGATTATTAGTGAGTTTAAGCCTCCATATCCGCAACAAATACGATCAAAAGAGGAAGGCACCATTTAGTATCGTGTTGAGGGAACGCAGAACCAATGCAGAAAGGGCATAGAAACAGAAAGATGAGACAAAAAATATTTAACAAGATCAAAGTTGAAGAAGAAAGTTGTAGGTGCTGAAAAACAGGACAGCTGCGACCGAAAAAATGTGTTCCTTGATTTCAAGACGTCTGATTTCAACGAAAGGAAAGCCTACCCAACTCTTAGCTCAGGCCCTCACATTTTCTCCCAGAGAATGCTAATTCCCATAGATACAATAGATGTGTTCCCCTGAGGGGGAAGAAGTGAATAAAAATCCGTTAATTTTGTTCATTCCATTCTGTGTTTCCCTAAAAGAGCTACCGCATGCAATTTCGCTCACGAGTTACGCCACAATATTTTCATGTTAAAAAACTATAAATCGTTCAATCGCAAATTAATTACAAATAAGGACAGCAGTGAATCGAGAGATGGTCTGCAACGGAATCTACAAATTGATGGCTTGTGTAAGCTGATTGTGGGACTTTAAATCTTCTCCCAATTAACACCGAGTTTTTATTATGAAAACTGACTAGTTCTACAGATTAGATTTTGACATAGATCCAGCCTCCCTTACCACAACAAAGCTGCTCAAACAGAGCACAGTCGCGGGACTTTACATCTTCTCGCATAGAACACCAAGTTTTTATTATAAAGCTGTTCAAAGAGAGGAAGGATACACCGGAGTTAAAAGGGAACGCTTAACAATACACAAGGTGTGTTTCCACACAAGATAACCTGTGCGTAGAAACAGTAAGTTGAGGAGTAACGTTATGAAACAAAATTGAAGCTGAAGAAGAAAGTCATAAGTGATGAAAAACAGGACAGGAATGAACCGAAAAAATATAGTCCGTAACAAAGAAAACGAAGCATATTAATTTCAGCAAAAAGAAGGCCTACCAAACTCTCAGCTCTGAACTTTACATCACTTGTTCTGTAAAAATGGGGAACAAAATATATTATTGTTATTATATAAGAAAGTTTTAGCCTCCCTTAACCACGACAAAGATGTTCCAAGAGAGGAAAGAAGAAGTCACCATCTAGTATGGAGTTGAGGGAACGCGGAATCTATGCACAAGGTGCATAGAAACTGTAAGCTAAGAAAGATCGTGAAACACGAAAAATTTGAAGAAGAAAGTAGTAGGTGCTGAAAAACAGGACAACATTGAACCGAAAAAAAAAGTCCATAACAAAACGAAAACCTATTCTATTTCTATAAAAGGAAGCTTACCTAACCTTTAGCTCGGGCTCTCACATATTCCTCCTGAGAGCGCTAATTCCCATAGACACAATAGTTGTAACTCCTAAGGGGGAAACAAAATATAAGCCAACAACTCGTCCATGAATAAATATTCCCAATACTTAAAAAATATATTTCGTTTCTATTATCTCAATGTTACGTAAATTTTTGACAATAATGAATTAAATAAACTATTTTTTTATCAAAAACAATAATTGGAGCCCCACTGACCGCTCAAGGCACGTTCAACATTTTCTGGCTAATAAATTCCGAAATATACAAACAAGACACAACATAAAACTGAGTATTCAAATCAAGGTAAGGACTCGTCGTATATAATGACTTAGCAAGTATCATAGAGCGCAAACGGCAGCACTCCAAATGCGTAAGCGCTATCTTCAAACATCAGCACTAACGCCCTGCGTACCAGTAGGTTAAGAAATATAAAATAGAAAGAAAATGCACAGTTAGAATTCAAAAAAAGAAAAAGTAGCATAATTGACAATAAAGATAAACATTCGGAATACCAGCTAAGGTCAAACTTATTATTTGGGTACCGATTTTCCTAGCTCAGTGCGAGTGGGAAGCCTACGATGCATCTTTCACCAACAATGGGAATCATGCTCGAAATCAATCATTCGTAATGGCAAAATAGTTTTACACACAATTGTTTGATCATCAAGCCGAAGTAAATTCAGCGGAACGTTCAGAAGCGAACTGCGTTGTTTAATAACATGACAACACTCCAGATAACTTTTGTAGAGACTGCCGGGAAGTGTACTTATTCCAACATAAGCCTCAGAATGCAAAACTTGAAAGGTAAGCATAATTCTACTTACCTGAGTATTTTCACAGCCAGTCTAACGCTTTTCAAATAATTCATTTTGAAACCAAAACAATGAATATGTCATGGGAATGCAAAGGTATCAATGAGTAAATATAATTGTCTTTTTTACAGAGTTCCAATTACGAGAAGAAAACAAGGATAACAAATATGTATAGCACGTAATGCTTATGCTAATGCTTATTTATAACTTAGTATAGTAACAGTAATGCTTATTTATAACGCTTCACCCTAGAATACACTGCGCCAAATTAACAAATAAACCTTGCACTACTGTCGGGTAATGTGTTTTAAGCTAGACGACTTTGAACGACACAATGGTTCACAGCCTTAAATTATAAACAGACAAAAAAAAAGGTTTGTCACACGCTTGAAACAATATAATCCATCATAGCCTTAAATTCATCTGACACTAACAAAATGAGGCTAGCACAAGTCGAAGAATAAGTGGTTGTTCATTAGCAGTCCTTGGGAGTTTAATTAACACCACTTAATTATAGAACTCAGAGCGAGTAGTGCACAGGTATAGTAGTACAAATATAGGTTGAATGGTGCCTCGGACAGAATGGTGAGCCTCAGTATGTCTGACTAAATGTCTCAAGTTTGGCCACAGCAGACAGGAATAGCACCAGGCCATCCAGAAAACACAAATATATGTTTACTTTCAAGTCCAAATTTACTGGCTCCACTTGGCTACCAAATGAGAGAAACAAATTATGTCCGACAGAAACTTTACCTTATCTCTATAATTTTTTGGTTTCAATTTGGCTTACGGCTGAGTAGTCGAGTGAGTAACACTAAGGGTGCGTGCACACTACAAGCGGAGCGGAGCGGAGCAGAGCGGAGCGTGTGCTCACATGTAAGCTGAGCAGAGCGACATCCACAGGAATCAGTCGCTGTGGAGGATTTCGCGAGTACGGTCCTATAGCTCGACGGCAAGAAACAGAAACGGAAATGCTGGGTCCATCCCATCAATATGAGGAGAGATCGCAAGGGAGAATACCACTATCTCTTCGAAGCGCTGAGGAGAGATGAATCGCAATTCTTCGCGTATATACGGATTATTGAGGATACAAGTAAACCAAAGTAGTTCAACCAAAATTAAAGTCTTTCCACAAAGGCTGTATTACTTTATAGGATGACAGGTTTTCGTAGGCCAATAAGAATAAAGGAGCGTTTTGTGGCGACTTCATGGTGAGTGCAGGTAAAATAATTCCCTTCAGAAATTCAGGGTTGTGCCAGAGAAAGCTAAGTGAAAAATACTGACAAATACTGACTTGTCCTAACCGAAAAATTCTCAAAATACTGAAATGTTTTCCGTTAGTATTGGAAAAAATCACCTAAGCTCATAATATTTTGCAGCTTATTGTGTATTAGACACTCATTGAGGCCTCCTCCTCACCATACGGCCTCCTTTTCCTCCCATTTTGAACTTCATCGAAACTTTATTCAAAAATCGCACATAGCTATTCCTTTAGCAAGATAATAAAATAAAATGCACAGCATAACAAAATAAAAATGAAACTACATAACAAGGAAAATAAAAAAAGATTCCTTAAATTGAAGCAATAATGTAGTAACAAATCAGGAAAAGCCGAAGAAAAAATGAATAAATGCTTAATGAACCCAAATGGGCAGAATTCAACAACAAAATTACATGCTACACCATAAGTTATACTTTTTACATGATTAGTTGTACAAATTATTTTAGTTACAAATGATACTTTTTGAAATCAAACGACAATTCTACCCCTGTAAGATATGACGATCCAAAGGGGGAGCCAAAGAGAAACGCTCGCCTCGAGCGTCAAAAAATCCCAACGAATTTCCCGAGCGCGCCGCTCCGCTCCTCTCTGCTCCGCGCTGCTCCGCTCCGCTTGTGGTGTGAAAAGCCGAGCGTTTTTGCATTCGAACGTGTACAAGCATAAGGCTAAGGCCAGACTGAACACGTTGGCGCTCACGCGCGCGTACGTAGGCAGTAGCTGCAATATCAAATACATGTATTCCCTTGAGAGCGGCTACACTAAACGTGGACGCGCGCAAGCAGACCAAAGCGTGCAGGCGCTGCATCTCGCGGTTAAAATTCAGGATTACTTGGGAGAAATATTTGACGCTCCACGGCGCGTTCAGTGTGTCTCGAGCAGCCCTGAGTGATGGATGTGGAGCTGCTACTCTCTTCTATTCAGGCAGTGCCTGCCATTGAACGCGCGCATCAGCGTGCAGTGTAGCCACCTCCATTCAAATGAAAGCGTGAGACAGCGTGAAGTGTACGCACGCGTGAGCGCCAACGTGTTCAGTCTGGCCTTAGCCTTATTGCCGCTCCGCTCCGCGCCGCTCTGCTCCGCTCGCTGCGCTCGTAGTGTGAACGCACCCTAAAACTAAAATTAAGCTTTGTTATATTTAAATCGGAATGTATGAAGTGCTGCTGTACATACAGCAACGGGGAAGTTCTGGGTTTTACAGGAGGAAACAGCAACTCGCTCGTTATTGTTTCTAATGAAATATCGGAACTATCGGCATATATTCATTGTGCACACAGAAGTGCATTCAAACAGCTGCTCTGCAACATATCCGCCCAATATGTCTGTAACACCATTGTCAGCAGCGTACACCTATGTAATTGTATTCCAAAAAACATTTAAAATAAGCTGAATAATTTGATGCTACAAAATTTTTATATGTCACTCAAGAACATGAGAACAAGGACTCAGGAGAAAAGTGCAGTGAATCACTTGTGCATCACAGAAAAGGTACCCAGCAGAGCTCTATGGTAATCTCTGATTGACAATAATGTTTTACATCTGAAGAAAAACTTTATTACGTACATTATTATTTAAGAACAGTAGGTAGGAGGCTTAGGGCAGATGTCATGAATTAATTCACAAACATTTTTGCTGAAGCCTAGTAAGTGACTTATATGATTCAACAGATACTGCAAGAGCCCCTTATAAAAAAAATAGCACGAAAGATTTAATGCAAAATTCAAGTCCCTTGTGCGGATCACCAGACCGAATATGCTTTTGAAATGACACAAAGAGATGGAAACAGGAATCTTGCACACTGAAAATGGAACAACTTATAGTGCAGTGAGTCAAAGAAGTTTTTTCAGCTGCTGGTGATACATGTCTATTTTCATGACGAGGTAACCGGAGATATAGTGGCAGCATCTTCCACTTCCAGAGGCAAAAATTCCTCTAATATTGGTGGTTCAGTTGAATAGCACAGCAGCTTTTAGCTCCTCTTCATCCACCTCGATGACGTTGAAATTGTTTCAGTTTCATCCGGTACCTGAAAGGCAAATAAAATTAGTGAACTTCTCAAACTAGCAGTTTTTGAAATACTTTTTGGCTCAATAAGCCCACATTTCAGTTGTTAGTAAGGGTAGAGATTGAAATCTGTTAGTGCGAATATGATAAATCGAGATGCAGGTGAGAGTATTTAATAAAAGAGGTCAGTTGTAAAGAGAGATGATGCTGAATATGAAGCAATATTGAGATGCATTCACATGGAAATGGAGAGAATGACAAACTACAGTGTAAAACAGAATATAAAAATATGAGGAGTCTGAAGGGAGAAAGTGATAGGGGAAAAGAGCAAATAGGAGCTGTGGAAAAATTTAGAGAAAAAATAAGAGATAAAAGGAAAAATTAAACAAAAAAGTAATAGGCAGTGAAGTACTGAACATAGAATCAAGTACAACCAAATAATGCAGAGAAGTACTGTACATAGCTTCTAGTACAACAAAACAAGTCAACGCACTCAAGCTGGTTCTTACAATTTTTCATTAACAGTTAATGTTGGGTAATACACATCAATTTATCGGTGGTATTTAATAATAATCCCAATGTCACATAACCTAAACTATGAAAGAACAAGTCTAAAAAATACAAATACCAATTTAGTAAGACTCATAAAAAATGACGAGTAAAGAAAATCAGCCCTTAATCTGGAGAATGTTCTAAATTTCATTTTTGCTTGCATGTATTCCTTAGTGGATTACCAGACTCATTTTACTTCTATTAAAAAACAACACAGGAGAGCAAAATACTAATACAATCATTTACATAAACATCATACATGCTTTTTTGAAACATGGCTTTGATGCTTCACATGACATTTTTGAAGCACTCACAATAAAATTATGATAAGCATCATGAATTTGCACCTCATATCTCAAAAATATTGATAGAAACAAATAGAGCAGCATAAATGGTAAGCATAGAAGAACAGTTAGATATCTATAAAATACATTTCCAAAGATGCTTAGAGCAGGGTCATTTTCAAAAAGATGATTGCCATAAAAAGTAGCACTTTACAATGGAAAATCATAGACAAGATTTTGCATCTCTCTTGTCATCTCTCTCCTTGACATTTAGCTACAAGGTAGAAAGTTATTGTGAGTTAATCTAAAAATTTCTGATAAGATAGGCTACACAAGAAAAAAAAAGCTATTCTGAAAATGCATCCAATATACAGTACACAAGTTTTACAGTCTGCAGTCCAAACTAGCTTTCATGCTGAGCATTGTAGGTTCTAAGCTTACTACTTACCCGCTCGTGCTGTTGGAATACGAAATTATCTATGTGTACTAAGATATCAACGAATCTTACTAAAGTCCTACAATACCCTACAAAAAGATGCAAAACATAATTTTAGTCATGTACAAAACACAATAAAAGAAAAATCAAAAATCAGTTGAAAATGCACAAAATTAAAATGTTTCTCAACATGTTGAGACACATTTTAATTTTGTGCATTTTTAACAGATTTGTGTTTTTTTAGATTGTGTTTTGTTCATGACTAAAATTGTGTTTTGCATCTTTTTTGTAGGGTATTGTAGGACTTTAGTAAGATTCGTTGGTATCTTAGTACACATTGAAAATTGCGTATTCCAACAGCACGAGCGTGTTGCTTCAATATTTTGTATGCCTTATAAGCCAACGGTCGTGTGTCTGAGTTGTGTGCTACATTTTTGTGTTTGACTTGTGTGCTGATGTGTATTTGGGTGTAGCATGTGAGCAATGTGTTGTGTTTGTGTAATGGTGTTTGGAGAGACCTCGGCTGAACTGCCAAAGGGAAAAAATAAACGACCAACGGTCGTATGGGCTCAGCAAGAATTTTTGTGGTAAAGCAATTTTAAGAAGCCTAGCCAGTGGTATGGGTAGATGTCAACATGAGGTGAGAAGCAAAGAAATTTATGAGGCACCCTTGAGGCGAACTGCCTAGCAAGCAAAGATTCCCTTACCATACTACATGATATGGTCTCCACGGAGGGGGGGGAGTGTTGTTAGAAAAACAAAGGGAAAAGATTTAGAGTCGAAATTTACGGAGAAAGACCTCAAGTGGTACTTAAAGAGGGCGGAGTCGACTACGTTCTCGTCAGAGGGGCTTATAGCCAATATAATGAGCAAAATACCATAGGCGGAAAAATTCGAAGTGTAGAACCGCCAATGAAACAGCCATATCGACTGAGAAGGAGGGTTTTGGACGAGCACTTCTGGAATCTTTGAAGAGCCTGATTGGTCAAACATGAGGATAAAGGACAGCCCTCAAGCACACTTAGATGTAGCCTATGGAATAGGCTTAGTCTTGCGCCGAGGACCGTCTGAGAGAGTACGTGTTACAAAGAGGAGGTGGTGAAAGTAAAGTATAACTGAAAAATATCACACTCTGAAAATACGTGAAAACATATACGTGCGTCGAAATGTCATTATACCTGTCAAAAATTCAATTAAAGTTTCTCTTTCCATTGCAGAGAAAAGAAGTCTCACACAAAGACCTCCGTGGTCGAGACATTAAATCAAAATAAAGATCGAACGTCAGTTGGGCGGGTAAGAGAGGCAGAGTTTCTTAGAAAGGGGTGCTTTTGAAATAAATGCAATAGAAATTTAATGGCATTCAGTGAAATAAAGATTAGGATATAGGGAGTGAGCATACCATGGGCGAAAAAAGAAGTAATGGGTAAATTTTGTTATCGTTGCAGGAGAGCGGCTCTTTGCCGTTCTCCATAGAAAATCATCGCTCTTGTTTCCTTTTCTACATAAAGGAAATCTACACGAAGCTGTGAATACAGTCGCCGTACGGCATTTTTCTGAACTGTGAATAACTCGGGGAATCTGAACTGAAGCTGTGCGCGTGAGAATGCACCGTGTGATCTGAAGCTATGACCGTGTCCTGAGCTGTTGGAAACGCAATCATGAAATAGGTTTCATTTATGTCATGTGTCTATGTTCAGTCGACGTGTAGGGGGATTGGCCAATCCAAATCGTTAGGGTAGTATTGTCATGAGGCTATTACGCTCGCATTTTTTTTGCAATTCCGTTAGTCGTGTTAGTTTCTTGTGAAGGGTAGTTTGTTCGAGGTATTATGTATCGCCGTGAGCATAGAATTTCTCCGACGACATCTGTAGTATTAATGCCTCTCCACGTAAAAGGCCTCTCATCAATTCCGATGCGCACAGAAAAACGCGCTGTTAAGTGGGTCCCAGCACATCGGTGAGTACTGCCAATATTGTAGAATATTCTGATTTACATTCATTGTATCTTGATGCTTTGTGTATTCTGGTTTGCCTGTATTTCCTTGTGTATTTCATGATTTCATGGAGGTATGCCAATTCCTCATTTCCGAGAATCCGGTCTCCTTGTTAATGTAAATTAATGAGGGGCACGCCGGACCATGTCTCGTGACATCTTTATTGTTACAGCTGTCACTGCCTATAGAACGTATGTTGCTAATGTTGCTATAAATTGACTGTTGTAACAATAATAAAAATCCTGTCTACTTATTTCAGTAGCTACTTAATAAAGACGGGGTTCAACTACATCAATCGGCATGGATGTGCGATAGCTTATGGTCATTGTACAGGAATACGAAGAGCTGTACAGTACAAACATTCGGAGTACTCAAATCAACAACGAACGGACAATATCTGAGAAGAGATAGATAGAAGAATGAATCAGCCAAGTGAGTATTTTATTTTTTTATTATTCATTTGTATGCAACAACCTACCCAATCGAGTTACTGACTCTTGAATAATGGGTAGACGGCAATTATCTTTTATCCATTAAAGTTGAGAGATCGCAAATTCATTTGGTACAAAAAAAAAACAGGGTAAATATCTCTGTATACCTATATATTTGAACTTCCAAATAAAAATGCATTTAGTAATTTGGGAATTATTATAGCAATTTGAAGAAACGTTCGTCCTGTTTTTTTAGACAGATTACACACAAGAATAATTACATTTTAAGTAAGGCGCTGTCCAATTCCAACTCTTCTTTGTTGCCACTCAACTGAACCTATTTCTGAGTTGAAACATTTTTTAAGCCTACCTCGTACTTCTAAAGCATCTTGTCGTGAAGCACCGCCAGTTCCTAGGAAATTTCATGGGCCTTCAAAATAGGAAATGGAAAGATCTAAATCGGATTCAGTCCAGTGACATGCATCATCTCCTAAAAAGTTATGTAGACCACAAGCAGCCGTCACAATAGAAACACAATGTTCATAGGAAACATTTAGTCTGCGTTCAAAAATTCTGAATTTACAAGCCAAAATGCCAAAAGCGTTTTCAGCTGTATTTCTTGGATGACTCAACTCCCTCAGTGACTCCGTGCCGACAGTTTTGCCTTCAAGAGGGTGATTTTTTTGGCACTATAGATGAAGTATCAGGTAAGGTGCAGAAGTGCATTTTTTTTATGACGTGCATGAGATTCTAATCCAAACATTGAAAAAAAATGAAAAACAGTTATTTCCAATAGAGTACAAACATGAAATGTTGATACATTAGTTTTTAAAATACATTAACATTAACATCCTTAACTGATGATAACACGGGTATCGTAATACCCTTGTGAAATGTTGAAACAAAAAATAACTGACAGAAAAGCACAACAAAAATGAGTTCCCTTCGTTGCATGATCTGATTTTGACAATGCATTTAAACATGACTAAATAAGAGAACACAATCCTCGTAACGCTTAGTTGAAAAATGCATAAGTTTGTGCGCACTTTTATTGAAATAAAAGCGAAAATGGCATTCAAATCCCTAAACTTAGAAAAGAAAAAAGAAAAACAGTTTATTTCCAATAGAGATGGTGCAATACATCTTTTTTTTAAATATCATAAAGTAAGGAAAATACACTTATATGATACACACACATGAGTATTGTACTACCCATGTCACTAGCCGAAATAAATGATTGAGGGCAATGTATCCCTAGTTTTACTTAATCTAGATTTGATATATGTAACTACAATAATATTATGAAAGAAAACACGATTCTCGTCACAGGGTATAGTTAAGAATACTCTTTTTGGTGCACACTTGCAGTGAAATACGAGCTCAGTGACTTGCGGTATAAGTAATTTGTTGAAAGTAAAACGGGGGGATCAAAATAATCCCGTGTCTAAGGTGAGGTTGACATTTAGAACTGTATCGTTATTCCTACGCATAAACTAGTATTCCAATCAAGGGGCTCGGAGAAAATGTCTTTTATCACGCTACGAAATTATGATATTTTCATGTTTATGATAATGCCACAAAACAGTCTACATGAGTCAGAAGTATAAAAATGATTATTCTACAACGGTTAACAAGAAATGCACAACATAATTGGAGTGATACGTGAAAGTGATCACCAAGATTGGGTTTTCACAACATTCTCAAGAGCGTATAATGATCTACATCACACAAAAAAAACAAGAACACTCTAGGACGGGAAAAATAGAAGAACACATTAGTGTTCAATAAAGATATCAAATTAGAAGATGTTCCGTCATTTTCGAAACATGATGCAAATGTCTTTAATGGAGGAACATAAATAGGTGCCACGACGGTCCAGTTTAATGCTTGTACAAAAACGGAGAGAAAATGCATAAAAGTGTATCCTATAGCTGCTTAATTGAAATTGAATAGTGTCTGTTAATTCATGGAAGCAATAAAGATAAGAACTTTGTTGAGTGAAAACACTTGTGACAGTTTGCACTTACGTTGACACATCAACTTCGGATTTCATGAAATCAGGAAATAATATAATAGATGCTTGTTGTGGCAGAAATTCAAAAATATCATTTCGAGCGAGCATGGACAAAAAAGAATACACCCCCTATGAAATTACACTTTGCTGATTGCGTAAATGAGCACGCTGTAACCGAAGCACCAATTAAGTTTACAATACAAATGCAAGTCGATTGAAACGAGATTCTGCAAAAACAGATGAAGGTAGATGAATGAATGTACAAACATAGACAAATGTACGCATACACACACATATATACACATGCAGACAGATACCAGGATACCAGCATGAAAATTATGAAATTACAAGTTTTGTTTTTCTAATTAAAATTTTTTAACATAACGGGCATTAGTTGATAAGCATCTTTTTCCAACATATATGGGTGATCACACAACAAATTTTATTTTTTGCGAATGTTTTAAAGTAATAAAGTGAAAATGACGAGCTAGGGTAGTGTTACAAGTTGCGAGTGAGGAAGGGCGGTATTTATAGCTCATGTGTTAGTTGCTAGTTCAGTGCACACAGATATATGTGCGTACGCATACATAGACACACACATGCACACGGATACCAGTATACAAGCATGAATGATATGAAAATTTAAAGTTTTGTTTTTCGAATTAAAATTTTTTTTAACCCAACGGTCAGTCGTTGATAAGCATCTTAATAAAACATATATGGGTGATCACGCAACAAATTTATATTTTATTGTGAGTGCTTTACAATAGTAAAGAGAGATGACGTGTTAGGTAATGTCGCAAGTTGAGAGTGAACAGAAAAAAACGGAAGTTCTCGTCCAAATTTTAATTTCCCGTTTAGTGTACAAATATATGTATATGTGCATACATATACGCACACACATGTACATACACAGTATGTATAGTTTATATGCTAGATGCTAGTCAGGTGCACACAGGTATATGCGCACATATGCACACATACGCCCATATACATGACACACAAATACAAGTAAGCATGTTTGCAAATCCCAACGTATAGAAAATCAAATCATAATACCTACGCATACTTCAAAACTGTTGTGTAATGTCTTGAATTATAAAACAATGAGCAGTTCAATTTCCTCACGCGTAAGTTTGTTCAGAAATGCTCCTAGCATTTTTGTACTAAAACACAGTGATTCATTAAAGTTTATATTTCTATCTGATTATAAAATGCTACGTTTCGACGTATCTAACGTCATCCTCAGGCTGGAAAAAAGAAATAACACAGAATAATTTTCTGTCACATTAGAAAAACGCAAAACTAACACTTAAGTAATATAGACTAGATATGTAATCACAAAAGACGAAGGCGACTGGACAAAAAAATCAAATTTGATATCACAGAAATAGTAGTAAGACTAGAAATATTGTACATAAACCGCGATGTTCACCACACGAGAGACAAGAGCAAAATTGTCGAGCAGCCTCGTCATACCTAGCAAGCTGGAGTTCTGCTAAACAGTTTTAGAGCAAAAAATCATTAGTATTTTCGTTTAGAGAAGGTTTAAGTTCATGAATGTGTAATGCTTCAATAATATGAATATGATCTTTTTTCATAACATTATAAAGAATATTAGTGTTAGGGAACAGATCTTCATTGGATGGTTTGCAACTATGGTCAACACGCACGAAAATGATTGAAGATGGAACCTTGATATTTATGAGCTGTTAATCTTTG
>JACJUY010005819.1:40178-50903 GCA_014220935.1 Platorchestia sp. MABIK
CAAAGATTAACAGCTCATAAATATCAAGGTTCCATCTTCAATCATTTTCGTGCGTGTTGACCATAGTTGCAAACCATCCAATGAAGACCTGTTCCCTAACACTAAAATTCTTTATAATGTTATGAAAAAAGATCATATTCATATTATTGAAGCATTACACATTCATGAACTTAAACCTTCTCTAAACGAAAATACTAATGATTTTTTGCTCTTAAACTGTTTAGCAGAACTCCAGCTTGCTAGGTATGACGAGGCTGCTCGACCATTTTGCTCTTGTCTCTCGTGTGGGGAACATCGTGGTTTATGTACAATATTTCTAGTCTTACTACTATTTCTGTGATATCAAATTTGATTTTTTTTGTCCAGTCGCCTTCGTCTTTTGTGATTACATATCTAGTCTATATTACTTAAGTGTTAGTTTTGCGTTTTTCTAATGTGACTGAAAATTATTCTGCGTTATTTCTTTTTTCCAGCCTGAGGATGACGTTAGATACGTCGAAACGTTGCATTTTATAATCAGATAGAAATATAAATTTTAATGAATTACTGTGTTTTAGTACAAAAATGCTAGGAGCATTTCTGAAGAAACTTACGCGTGAGGAAATTGAACTATTTCGTAAAGCTGAAAAGTTAGAAAAGGAAAAAACAATGAGCAATGAAAATAAATACTGAGCAAATGAGATTCGTAAATATTTATTCAGTATGTTCTATAACTAAGAATTATTGTTGAGACGAAAGATGACGAGTATCTTTGGTTTAAAATTCTCTCAGTCTTTGAGGAATTTTGATACTCAGGGGAAGTTTGTTCCACAGTAAGGCGCCTGATACTGACAGAGCCTTCTACCTTATGTGAGAAGAACGATAGTCGACCAAGACATTGTTGTTTCATTTCGGCTTTAGGTTGGCTACAGTGGGTGGATGGAAACGCACTATCTCAGCGTTGCTCTGAGGAAGAGATAACGAGGAGAATACGTATTGGGCCCTTTGCATGAGGAGCCTCTCTTGAATTGGAGTCCGGCCGAGTTTATAAAGGAGAGGGGTTACGTGATCATTTCTTTTGAATTTACCGTTGCATACCACCTTGGCTGCGACATTCATGCATTTTTGTAAATCCCTTTGAAAGTATTGAGGCAAGTCTCCTCATACTAGGCTGCAGTAGTCAATGCGCGATAACACCAGGGATTGAATGGTCAATAATCTGGATTTTTCGTCAAGCATATTTTTTATAAGATGAAAAAACATTAAAGTTCCGTAAATTTTGTTCCCAGTATTCTCAACGTGAGATTTGAAGGATATGTTTCTATCGAAGCAGATACCTAGATTTTTTTACTTTTTCTGATGTATTGATTTTATCAGTTCCTATTCCAAGAGTTTGATCTGAAGATTTTTCGATTGCATCTTTGGATCCGAAAATAATGCATTACGTTTTACTAGTATTCAATTTTAGACCTTTTCGGTCGTACCATGATTTCAGGCTAATCAGCATAGTTTCGGCTTTAATTCACGTCTGTGGTATTTCCGATGCAGAACTTGTGATTGAAATTTGAACATCATCTGCATACATTGAGATCCGTGTGTTAGTAGGCATTGGAGGGAAATCATTATTGAAAACAGAAACAGGAGCGGTCCAAGAATGTATCCTTGAGGAACACCAACTGTTTTGAATGAATGGGGACAATTCGTTTTCTAAGCGGACTGTATGAGATCGATTTGACAAGTAACTTTCAAACCATTGCTTGTCTACTCTTAAGTTCAATATTTTTCGTAGACGTCTATCATGCTCGACGCTATCGAACGCTTTAGAGAGATCGAGTAGCAGTAAGAGTGTTACATATTTTGATCGATGTCACTATATTTTTTCATAGATATTGAGCAGAGCGCCTTGAGTGCTAGTGCTTTTTCTATGGGCTTATTGATTTCGGTGGAGTAGATTTGACTAGTCCAGATGAGATAACAGTTGATTTGTCATCACTTTCTCCAACATTTTAGACATGACAGGTAAAAGACTGATGGGCCTATAGTTTGATGCGGTATTTAGGTCACCACTTTTATGCAAGGGTCTAATAATGGAGTGTTTCCATTGGTTTGGAAACATGTTAGTTGCTATTGATGTATTAATTATCTGACGAATTCATGGTGATGTGACTGGGAAACTGTCTTAGATATATTGAAGACTGATACTATCATGTCCAACTGCCTTTGTGTTTTTTAGTGAGTGTAAGATATTTTTCAACTCCGGTAAATCGACAGGACGTGGCCTCCACCTGATATCAACCCTCGAGGGTGCAGTGGGGCATGAATTTTCAAATGATGTTTCATTTGGATTGGTACACATCTCGCTGAAAACTTGAGCTTCTACTTTTGAAAATAATGCATTGAAATCCGAATGCATTGAAATTGATATGTTTAATTCTTTCAAAAACAATTTTTTTATAAAATCATTCGACTTTGTTTGAATGTCCTGAACACGAGACATACGGCATGGATAGTAGCATTACACCATGTACCACCCGGTACAGTGGGCATAGACATTGACAGTTACATTGAAATATACGTGTATCTATGAAGTTTTTCGAAAAAGTTGATTAATAAAGGAGAGTAAACATGGAAATCCAACTGATGGAAAGATTGTATTAATTTATTTAGAGAAATGTCAAAATGACATTTGAACGAATAAGATAAAGGACTAAAGTTAAGGGCAACAAGGCTTTGAACTATCAGAGCCGGACTTCAGGTACACAGGCGGGCGTTCGACTTGCGGTCTGCGACTGTGCCGTCATAGGAAGCATCAAAGCTGGGTGTTATCGCGAAAAATTATCGCGATAACGATTTCGGGTTATCGGTCATCCGATGATTTTTTTTCCCGAGTTATCGATTTATCGGTATCGCCGATACTTTTGGTTCCAAACTTTCGATAATCGATAATTTCAGTTTTTCCCGCTGGGATTCGACATGACGGGGCGGGACGAGTTCGGGACAGGAACTATACGTGTAGGATGTACGTGTTATGGTGTAATAAGGTTGTCCTCCTTTGTGGCCTTTTTGATCAAAAGTGTGGCCTCATGTGGACTGGGACATCTGAGGCGTTTTTCCAGTCATAATCTCGAAGTGATCGAGTAACCCTCGGAGTTACGCGGGTTACTCGATCCGTCAAAAACAGTGTTTCCAAAGGTGATCTGTTGTCGAGATTGCTTCTAGAAACACAGGTTAGTGTCACCCGAGTAACTTTCTCCGTAACCTCGTTTTGAAAAGGATTATTACCGGGTTGGGTTATGACGTCACTAATGTTTACAAAGAAAATCTTAGCGGTATTTTGCAAATGGTGTAGCATATTCGTATTTACTTATAATTGAGTGATCTTATTGGATAAAATTGAAAGATTTATCCAGAGTTTTGATACGTATCATATTGTGAAAGGTTTTTAACACTAAAATTGAAAAATATTTGAAATTAACATTAAACATGTTAAATGTACACAAACGGTGTTCATTTTATGCCATGAATGCAAGGCTGAGGAAAATAAATTATAATCCAAATTCTGATATTTCCCATTGTACAAAAACTAAGCATGTAGGTAATATTATGTATTTAAAGAATTCTATTTTTATTTATACTCCTTCGTGTGAATTAGGTGTCTAAATTTCTATTTATTCGGTTATTTATGAGCCAACTCTTTCCTATAAAGGATGAAAACTGTTATATACATTTTCAAATTTCACTTATTTTTCAAAATGCCAAGCTTAAGAGATTATTTGCAAAAATTTTTTTACCACTGTAAAAAGCTAGCAAGATTATTTTTCTAACAACAATTTTGGCTGTTAAACTCTGATGAAATCTGCTATTCAATTCCCTTTGTAAGTCTAAAATTTTGTAATTAGAATACTTATATTGCATATTGTGGTTTAAATCTAGCACCAACAAGTGTTAAATTATTGAATGGCTTTGCCTAAGCTCTAAGTGATAAGTTTATCATTGTGTCACCATAAGTGATCTCTCTAATATTGTGAGAAAGTACTTACTATTTATTAGAAATAACAATTTTCAGTTTTTTCCTGGATGACAATTTCCATCTTATGAGGCTAATTTTAATGTTTATTTTGTTTCAGATTTATTAACCGATTTAAAACAAAGATTGTTATTTTGTCCTAAATCAAATTAGAATTTAATTCTCTTGTATCTAAGGTAAGTGAACTAAAATCAGACAATAAACTTGTCTCTCCAAAAATTGTTTCAATGATAGTAAAGTTTAGTATTTTTTCTTGTACAAAATTTCTCTACATTTGAAGTCTAAGGTGATAAAATATTGGAAATTTCATGGAACTTATTTGCTCTTGCTTAAGTATTATGAGTTATTAAAGACTTGTTAAATAATTGAATTTATTAAACTGTTGAAAAAACTATTGAAATTAATATGTCATCACTTTATCATTGTAAAGCATTCATGTAAAAATCTGGAAATTGTTGTGTGATCAACCATTTATATTTAAATAAGATGCTTATCAACTAATGAGCGCTATGTTAAAAATTTTTATTTAGAAAAGTAAACTTAAGATTTTTGTGGTCCTTATGCATAAATTTTTATTTTTTCATGGTTGCTCAAAATGACATTTTTGAATATCTGTTAAAACAAGCAATTCCAACATTATTTCCGAGTGTCAATAAATTTAAAGCTTTATATCACGTTCATGTAAAGTGTCAAAAGTGTTTTTACACACACAATGGAAATGTATCGACTATAAAATTGTGTTGTCTCATGGTTGTAATTACATGTATCATCAAATCTAGATTAAGCAACATTTGAAATATATTGCCCTCAATCATTTCTTTTTGTCCTGTGACATGGGTATTACAATAATCATGTGCGTGTATCATTAAAGTGTTTTTAATTCAAGATATTTTAAAAGCCAATGATGAACTATCTTTTTTGTACCATCTTCATTGGAAATGACTTTTTTTTCCTTCTTTTCTTTTCTACTGCCATGCAGTAGTAAAATTCAAGGTCCTTATGTAGATATTAGGTTAAGAATCCTGTTGAAATAGTGTATGTATTTATTTTTTCATTAGTGACTACCTGCTTATTTGCTGCAATACTGTGTTTTTCTCTGTCGTAAATGCATCTATGTCTTTTTCTGCATTTTCTAGCATGTTTTTGAAAGTTTTATAAAGCTGAATTTTTGTGCTCAGGGTGTTCAAACACACTTGGTTTATTAATACTGTTTTATAAGGCTTCTTCTGCCATCTTGGTGGAGTTGTAGTTAGGAAATCTGGTTGTGGTTGGGATGGCTCTAATCAACTTATATTCTAGTCCAATAATCCTCACCACCTACTGATATGTTACCAATTTTTTCCTAAATGAACTCACGAGTCATGGAAAACCACATTGATTTCTTTAAATTATCATGATTTTATAAAAAAGTAATGATTTTTTTTTATTGCAGAGAATGTCATAAGACTTCACCTGTGAGCAACTCTCCAAAAACACAAGAATGTAGTTCCAGTTTGTGACAAACACCTGGGTAACAGCAAAGATGGCTGCAGGGCTAGCTGACTGGTGTTACCCAGGTGGTGTTGTTACAATGTACCGTGACGACACGTATTCAGTTCGTATTTAGCTCCTCTAATCGTTGGATGTGCATTTAAGTCCGTTTTGTTTCAGGCCAAACTTGCATTATATTAATGGGCATCAAGATGCAAAGTGTGGGCAGCAAGAATATAATTATTGTATCCCCGTGCGTAGAGAACATTAATGGTAAAAGCCTTGTGCGATATCTTTAGTTTAAATAGACTCCTTTAGTTGATGTAATTTATTAGCAGAATTAATTAACCATGCCTTATTATTATTTTTTATTATAATAATGAAAATAAGAAGTTGTGGAATTTTTCATTATCACTCTTTTATATTTTGATATTAATAATAACCATACCACCAAGTCTATTTAGCATAGAACCCCTTGTATTGTGATGCCACTTACCCTCTTTTACAACAGAAATTAGAAAAATTTCTGCATCTATTGTAAATTTAGTGCTGATGAACTTCAAAAGTTAAAAACTAATAGTTTTTTATATGCAGTGAAAAAGTTTTTCTCTGAGCAAGTATAAGCGTGATCTTTTTGGGTGGCTGGTATTGTTAATGAGAAGAAAAAGTTCTTGAAAATCCAAGCTATTTTTGGTTAGTTTCCAAAAAATGGACAAATTTTTACTTGAATCCCAAGTTTTGTATTTCACGCATACTTCATATTTCTAGTCAGGCTAATGCATTCTTTCTTGTTTTAGTTACAATTTGAATGAAAGCCAAGATAAAAGAAGCCAGCAGGTTAATTGATGCATTATACAAATATTAATCAACAGGGTTATTGAGTCCCTAGCTAATTCATTGAGAAAGAATTGCCGCAGTAAATTTTTACATTGTCGTTTCATCGAACAAATGGTATTATATAATTGTAATGAAGTGCATTTTAGCTGTGATACTCCAATTCTTTCGCAATGTCACATCATTTTGAGGTATTTTAGTGATCAGTCCATTTATGATTGAACTAGCTAAAAATAAACTCTGTGTGGAAATTACTGTGAGCTAACTAGAGCCTAATTTTTTTCAAAATAAATGGCTTTACCTTTTTTATTTTCTCGAATAAACTATCTGTGATATTCCTAAACTCTAAATAAATTTAGAGGTTTTTGTACATGAATTTAAAAATCTCTCATGGAAACTTTTGTTCCTTCAGTTACTTTATGTGATATGTGCATTTGTAGAGTTCTGTTTTAAATTTCTGGTAATCAAATTTTTATTTCAAATTAATTTCAAAGCTACGCATTGTTTTTTATATTTCACTGTATTCTGCGCAGAACCATGCATTCTTTTCATACCAGGATTAAAATGCTCATACTGAATTTTCAAGCAGCAAAGTTATGAATCAAAATGGGTTCTTCAGTAACTGTGTTATTGGTGTAAATAATACATAAATTAGTTAGCTCTTATATTGAAAATAAATGAACAAAAATGATAAACTAGGGAAGCAGGCACAACACTGTGGTAATGGCCAGATGTGCAATAAAATTATTTAGCTCCCCTGAAACTGAAATGGGTAGTAGAAATTTTTTTTAACAATTTTATAACTTCAAGTGGTAAATCAAAATGATTTTATTTAAAATATTACAATATATACAAATGAATATAATTACTTATCAGACAATATATTAAGAGAGTTACTGGAAACCCTACTAAAATTCTAATGTAAGTTGTACAATAATCACTCAATCGCATCCTACCTATACGAATTAAATAATTTGTACCCGAGTTTAATTCTCAAAAATATCAGTAACATTTAAGCCTAGTTAGAACAAAAAATTTTACAACAGACCAACTCACATTAGTCATTATTTGCTAAATACGTTACATCAAATAAAGTGATTTTTTCTTAATCATGAAAGACTGTCAACAAAATTTTAGGCAGAAGCGACGAAATTTTTATTAAAAGTTTGTTTTCAGTCATTTTAGGGTAGGATAAATAAAAATGAAGAAGCATTTGTGTTTTTATTCATAACGATTAATGTACATTGCTTGTAAAGATGGCGAACAAAATATCATTCAATGAAAAATCCTTCGTTGTGTTTCAACAGAAAAATCTGCAGTTCCTTTCGATTTAATAAAATAAAAATATGAACGAATAGATATACGAAATATTTAAAATATAATTAAATATACAATAGCAAGCAGAGCTATATCCGCTAACGGTTACATTATAAAAACTGTAATGTTAAAAAATAAATGACCATCGATTCAAGTAAATGTGTGCGTGTGATAGGTCGAATATTAATTATTATTTGATACAAAAATTCATATTCAACACGCTTGTTTCACAAAAATTATTCCGACAGCCATCAGCTGATGCAATCTGTTTGTAAACATTACTCGAGTAACCTCAAAATAGTGTTCACAGTTGCATTTTCGGATCTGGTCAAGAGTTACTCCGATGAGAGTTACGCGGGTAATTCTCGGGGTTATGACTGGAAAAACGCCTCTGGCAACCCTGTGGGTGAGACCGTGACGACACGTATTCAGTTCGTATTTAGCTCCTCTAATCGTTGGATGTGCATTTAAGTCAGTTATGTTTCAGGTCAAACTTGCATCATATTAATTAATTGATAATATGAGTGATATAGAGGATCTTAGTGACAGTGATAGGGAGGTGACCACTAACCAGTGGCCCTAGTCGAGTTTTTTCACAGAGTAATCTTGGCTTTTAATATTTTTGTGAGTGGCAACCCTGATGGTCGACAGTCGGCGGGGCTGGGTGGCGAAACGTGTGCGAACTTGTGGGTTGTTGGCTAGATCGCGCAGTGTGTATGTATAGTGTGAACGTGGCGTTTTTTCTAAGATTTTTTTGTTTTCTAAGATAAAGATATAAAAAATACATTTCGATTCGTTTTTTTTTTTTAAATACCTACATCGTTATCGCTAGTATCGGAATTTTGGATTTATCGATTTTTCGGTTATCGATTATCGGCGATAAATTTTTCGCAAATTATCGATTATCGGTTATCGCCGATAAGGTTTTCGTTATCGATTTATCGTTTATCGCGATAGGTTAACGTTTTTTCGTTATCGTGCCCACCACTGGGAAGCAGGCACCCGTGCTCTGTGGAGTTAGTTGCAGGTAGTTAAGATTCAGTTTTAATCTTGGCTTTAGTACAGTTATCGTTGTAGTAAGTTATAAGTTATTCGGTAAGTTGCAGTTTATAAGTTATACGGTAAGTTTTAGTTTATAAGTTATACGGTAGGTTATAGTTTATAAGAATGCATGGGGAAACGTTGTCCCAAGTACCCAGCTCACGGCATGGCAAGTTATTGGTTGTGAACTTTGCTCGCCATAGCCGTGTGTGTATAGGATCTGACTCCGTGCGGGGAGACCCGGGTTCGAGTCTCGGCGCTGGTGGCGATTTTCTCTATTGGGTCTAGGAGAAAAATTCTAAGCACAAGGCCCCACTCTCCCCAGGTGTCTGAAATGGGTACCGGTCTTGACCGGGGGAAAGCGTCATGGCGTCCTGGTGTTAGTTATAAGGCATTTGAAAAACCAATGTAAAAGGTGATATGTATCATGCTTCAATTGGAAATAAAGCATCCGTAGATGCCGATGTTTGTTTTTACGAATCTCCAATGAGCTCGTGAACTTCAGGACATGCCGGGAAGCGCAGTCAGGCGAGTGGACGGTGAGTGGTGCAGTCAGCAGCAAGGAAGGCGCCTCAGCCTCTCATCTTCCGTCCGCTCGTCGGTTTACGATGGAAGGACGCGCAGCGAAGGGAACGAAAAACCACCGGCGCCCCAGGGTTGGTTGCAGGGGAGGTTCCGTCGGCGATTCAGAATGAAGGCTATGTAGGCTTAGTTGTACAAGTGTTAAAGTTGATGGAACAAGTTGCTGGTTGGAGGTTGGAGGAGATCTGTTGTGCTATCCAGAATATTTACGAGGTCATTTTGGCTTGGCTTAAATGGTGTGTTCATTTGGTTGTATTCAGGATAGTAAACTAAAGTTCAAAAACCAAAGACAAGCCTAGAGTTGGGATATAGAAACTGTATTTATGAAGTATTGAACCTGTCAGATTATCTTTAAATATCCAGATCTAAAATCGTAGTTAAAAATTTAGTGTTAATTAAGTTTAAATATTAATTAAATTTAGTATAAATTAAATTTAGGATTTATAAAATCTAGTTCTAAAAATTTAGTCGGTGAAAGAAAGAAAGCTTACAGTTAACAACGTTAAACTATTACAGGAAATCCTGTAAATTTCTGTACAAAGTTTACTCGAATTTTCAGCTAGAAAGTACGGTGATTCTTTTTCGTGGTACTTCGTTGCAGGTTTCAGTTCAAAAATTATTTCAGCAAAAATTATTATTCAATCTTATCACTGATGATTTCATGCCAACCACTGGAATTAGTAAGGTACTATTTGTAATGTCGAAATTTGTCTTATAATTCCTAAGATGATAATATGATCTATATACCAATTTGTAAATATGAATTATAAATAGTAAATTCTCTAGTTTCTGCATTTACTTCATTGTGAATATTGACTAAAATCTATATACATTTTTTTCAGATGGCACGAGAGATGCTTCTGAATTAAAAAAAAAAATGAAGCTCAAGCGAGCACCATTGTTTTGGAAATTGATGTAACTACGAATAGCATCACTGGAGAAATTCATTCTATGGTAGGCCAATGCTGAAATCAACACAGTAAAATCAGGAATTTCCACAACAGTGGTCGACTTCACCTGGAGGCACAACTCAAATTTCAAAGTTTGCTAAATCAATTTTGGACTGCGAAGGCGTTTTGTCCCTTATGAAATTTTTCTCAGAATGTTTTTATGATACAATTTTGAATGTTATCGTCAGTCATTCGAACTCATTTTTCATTTTCTAGATATGGTCATAGTAAATTCTTTGCTCTTGTACAGCAAACACGCACCTGCTCTTTCGATAGCAAAAAAGTAAATTGTGCCTCTCGCTTCCTTCAAACTTCATCTTGCATTCTCACTCACGAAATCAGAGAAGGTATGTCTGTAAACTTTCGTCCAAGTCGGATTTCCAGGACTTTACGTTAATTGTTATTATCGAGGTCACCAGACGCCTAAGAAGGCATCAATTACAAATGTCAATTAAATGAGTGTAACATTGAATGCTGGATAACTGGTGTTCGCAATTCTCAGAAGGAGTGAGGCTCGAGTAGCTT
>JACJUY010005820.1:0-13662 GCA_014220935.1 Platorchestia sp. MABIK
AGGGTGATTGATTGTGGCCTGCTGTCGGCTACCCTCCCGTAGGGAGAAGAAGCCTGGCATATGTAAATGTATGTATGTATGATGTGATACAAAGGGACGCATTATTCAGCTCTTGTTGTGTTAACTGTCTCCTGAAAAATAAATGCTCCTTTTTTTAGAAGATTCTAGTTTATGTGTACGGTTTGAGCTTGCATCATACTACTTAATTATGTTATTTTTATTCGTCAAATAATTTTATCATACTTGAGCATTGCAGAGCCATTAATATGTCATGTCTAAAATAGGGAAATAATAACAATATTTTACATTATCCCCATAATAGAATTGTTCTCTGCTCAGTTGACTGTGAGCGGTAGCAGTTCGGCAGCGCTAGGGAGCAGCGCCCCGAGAGTAGCGGTGCGGCCGCTGGTGACCAGCAGCGGCAGCGGTTCTTCTGCTCTGATCAGCAGCCACCACCTCACCTCCAGCAGGTCTGCTTCCTCTTAGTTGTGCCCACTTGCTAATCTGCACCCAGTTCTTCATAACGTGTCAGTTATGAATGTGTTACATTATGTCCGAATGTAAGGGTTTGTCAACTTCTTGCACAACTTGCAACATTTCTGGTAGCTATGTGTTCTTGTACCTAAGGCGAGGTGCCGGTTCTGATAACGCGGACTAGACTGGTACACCTGGTATTCGCTTTCATGCTCAATTGAAATTATTTGGAGCGGGCTACTTTTTACTAACT
Organism: Platorchestia sp. MABIK; assembly: GCA_014220935.1. Taxonomy (NCBI): domain Eukaryota; kingdom Metazoa; phylum Arthropoda; class Malacostraca; order Amphipoda; family Talitridae; genus Platorchestia; species Platorchestia sp. MABIK. The sequence continues at coordinate 728 of JACJUY010005820.1, forward strand.
TTCAAACGATTGGCAACACTTTTGATACACAGGTAAATTTCATGTAAGATTGCACAATGTTTTTCTTCGTGTTATGTTCCACCATCTCTTTCCATATCTAGTACAAGTTTGCTAACTTTGTTTTGAGCATTTCCAACTCCTGATGCCTTCCTTCAGAACTCTTTTTCTACTTTCTCTATACGTCTGGGTAGTCTGGAGTGTTCACAGTTTGCTGTTGGGGACCGTTAAGAAACCTAATCTTTTCCTGTACAGAGGTGAGGTGACGGCAGTGCGCAACCTGTCACAGGTGACAGCTAGCCTGACCACAACCTCCACCACCACCACTACCACCACCACTTGCAGCAGCAGTACAGCAGTAGCAACCGTTGCAGTGAACGCCGGAGCTCGCCTCCAAGGCATCGCCCCGCAGCAGCTTGCTGGCCTCAAGCTTGTGCAAGGCGGAGCACATCTTCAGCCTGGTGAGTGGGCCTAAATTCTGCATTAAGGAGATCTAGGAAATATTAGGTCATGGTCTCCTCACTAGCATAATGCGACGAGTGTTGATGCACTGCATTTGATGGCAGTTAGCGTTTTGCTGTTCTGTTAAATTGTGTTCTGTTTTGGGCTTCGGTCGCGTGTGTGTGGTCATGACGAGAGAGCGAGGAGTTGTTCCCTTATTAGAGACGTGCTTTGAACGCGAAACAGCTGTCGTCGATCAAAGCAGAGTACTCTCTTTTCTTTGTATTGCAGTATCAGCCTTTAAACCATTTTGTCATGACAACAGTGCTTTTTCTTACATTGTTGAACACGCTACGGACCATTGTTACGTAGCTACTCACTATTTACGCCCTAGTCTTAAATTAATTTTTTATACAGTATGTTATTTTCTTGACAGGTGTTGGCCAGAAACTCGTAGTGTCTGGAAATAAAGTACTCCTTCAGGGCAGCAAGGTGAGCATTTTTTGTGTGAAAATGAGGATTTTTCTTTTTTGAAGGTTTCATGATATGTGTAGGGACAACTATTTTTATACACAAACAGAGTGTCCATAAGAAATTTGTCCATTGAAGATAAGTGCTAATAATATTATGTATCTATAATACCGTACAACGGTTTATAATGAAAGTCTGCTGATGTTTATTGTTCATTAACTTCACTGTAAAATGATGAAAGCTAAAGAAATAAATCAGAACTTGATTGTTTTGCGGTATCATAGGTACTTGATATTTATATTTAAAACCCGTGGATCCATTTCTCGTGAAAACGCTGTACTCTTACAATAGCTGTTGGGTAGAAAAATTTATTTTCGTCAAGTCTGGGCTTTTAGTTTCCTAAGCGCTCTCTATTTTTTCTGGCCACTCTTCATTCTGTCAAAGTTTGTTATGAATTTATATTTTAAGTTTCCCCTTGTGTCTTGCCTGTAACACTTGTGGGGACATCTTTCATATATCATTACGTACGTGTTTGGTGAAATGGCAAGGTACTTCATTCTGCAAGTTAAAATTTCTTAAGTTACATGTGAGACAGTTTTTTTTAATTTTTATTCCTTTGAGGCTCTTTTCAGTCCTAAGCTTAATCTTAATTTTCATTATCGGTAGTCTGAATCTTTCTAATTTTAGTATCTAGTTTTTCTCTGTATGTACACACTACCATTCTTCTTGTACCCCAGCAGCACAACCGCAGCTGTGTGTGTGTGTAAAGTTGGTGTTGTGCGGTCAAATGGTGCAGGCAATGTGCAGCACTGCTTTCATAATAACGGAAATATTTTAGTGTATTGTAGTGATGCAGGACGTTGTGCAGCACTAATGTCATAATTACAAAGTTGATTGTGTGTTGTCAGGTGGTTCAGGGCGGTGTGCAGCAGTTGGTCACCTTACACCAGCAGAAGCAACCTCTAGCGGGGGGTGAGTATTTTGTCGGCATATATCCTGTAATTTGACGCACTCGCCCCAAATTGGAGATGGGCTTCAACCAAAACATGTCCCAAGTCATATTGCGCTCCATCAAGCGATGTGACTTTGTGTTGTTCATATATCTAATCTCATATTCTCTCATATCTTTTTCATGCCCAATAAATAGTCTCTCATCTCGTGTTTGGTGAGCTAGTTCCATGCTCATTACTTTTCAGGTTACTTTGGCAAACTAAAAGAACGGACAGACAGTTTGTTTGATAATATTAAAGGAATATAATTGGAAAGTTGTGTGATATCAAGATTTTTTTACATTAGAATACAAGACCTAGTAAGCAAGATCTGAGAAGTCTTTTTTTGTAGAATTTTCTTAAACTGCGTCTGTTTCGACCTTTGAACTGAATACCAGTGTGCGATGCACGCTTTTTTACAAATTTGAACATTTCTTTTTGAAAATTGCTTTCCTCTTTATTTGAGTGAAATTGGTGATCAGTTATGGGTGAAAAAAATAGGGTATGTTGGTGGAACTTCAGTACATTTGTACATTTATATAATGCATGGTTCTTAGGACCAAAGAGCAGCCTGCAGAGCGTGACCCTGGTGCCTCAGAGCTCTGTAGTCACCACAGGAGCTTCTCAGCAGCGGCTAATTGTAGCCAACGTCAACTCTTCAGGCTCCGGCAATAAGGTAAGCACTATTTTATGGGACTTCGTTCCACATCTCGCTGTCCTGGCAATAAGATAAGCGCTATTTTATGACACTTTGTTCATTGTCTCACTGTCCAGCAATGAGATCAGTGCTATTTTATGAGACTTGGTTTGACGCCTATTGGACTTCCAATGACGTCAATGCTATCTTATGATGTTTTCATGTTGTTCTGAACTTGTATTGTATAAATTTCTATTGATAGATTGATGCAGACCAAATGGACTGCATTTGCTTGGGCACCCAACTGCTGTCCAAAATTTTCAACTTTATTTTGTAGAAATTGATATGAATTTGTTCACTAAAGAGCTACTCACGCATTCCTAATTATATGAAAACTTTGTTTTATTTATTTATTCTAATAAATCCATTTGTCGTTAATTTTTAAAGCTAAAAAAGCAAATTATTGCCTGTGGCTTAAAAGCTTTGCTTATTTTTCAGTAGAACTTTTTGTCATACTATAAAGGTTACTAGTAGAAGATCTTTTATTTTGAATTTGTAATGTAAAACTTGAAGAATCATGGTTCTGTTTTTGTGCTCGGTAGATAATTTCATTTTCACCATTCTGTGCAGCTGCGAGTGAAAGTAGCAAACCGAGAAGACTTGTGGATGAGGAACTCTTTTATACACTGTGATTCTTTAGGTTGAAAAACTGAAAAACTAATTGGCCAATTTGATTGTAATGATGAAACAATGTAAAAAAAATATTCGCTAAAGAAAGAAATTTCTCCTGTGTTCTTTGATTTGTTTGTGAACAGAAATCAATTTTGACATTACGACAGGGCGGCCGGGGCGTGGGCAACGTCATTAGCATCGGCAACAAGCTCATCTTGACGGCACAGAATGCGGCACAAAGGGGCGGTGGTAGTGGAGGTGGCGGCGGCGGCCAGGTGCTGCTATCTGGAGACAAGCTCGGCCAGGTGAGCAGCCGTACCTTGTGGGTAAACAACAGAGATGTGTCAGCTTTTGGGAAAGACCAGCAAGGCATTGTTGCGAGGGACCAGCAAGGCATCATTGTGAGAGACCAGCAAGGCATTGTTGCGAGAGACCAACAAGGCATTGGTTGCGAGAGGCCAGCTAGGTAATATCTTAGCTATGCGTCATGATGTTTTGGACTATGTAGAACAACTAAATCTTCTTGTATAGCTTCTCTAAATGCTTCTTGCATTTAGATTCATGAGATTTTTTGAAGTTCGGTGGGAATTTTCTGTGAGTTACTGTTTAGTGTTAAATTTTGTGTATGTGTATGACAGGATTGTATGTGTGAGCTTCCGATTACTAGAATGCCTCAGAACTGACGGCTATGTTTTCAAGTCGGTGATCTATTCATTCACTCATTTTTTCCAAATTAACTGTTCAATTACGGATCTTTTCTGCTTTCGTTTCCTCTATTTTTAGGTCAAGTTAATTTTCCAACGAATTTCAACCGACGTTAGACATAAATGAATTGCCTTCCAAAAATTACAATTATGCAATCATTGTGAATGGACGCCACCAGGACAGACATGGCTCTTGTTATAGTTTAGATGTTCGTGTGATGCCTCCTCCAATGAAGCTGTTTGTATGTCAGGTGCTGCTGAATGGCGATAAAATTGCCGGACAAGTGCTGAACATCGGGGGGCAGCAGGTGCTGGTAGCTGCGCCTGGCAGCACAGGCAGCGCTGCTGGGCAGCAGCAGCAGCAGCAGATCGTGCTGCCTGCCAGCGTGCTGCAGTCCGGCCACATCTCCATCAAAGGCCTGCAGGGCTTCCACACACTCAAGGTCAGGGTAGTGACTTACTCTGTTCGTCATAACGCAATTTTTGTGCTACTTTCCCGTTTTTTTGATAATTCATTTCAATTTCTTGTGTTCTATCACTTTCAAGGAGGGCTGTTTCTACATTCACTGTTTTGTACTTAGAATTTGCTGCAGTTCTTCATTTGCATGTTTATCTTAGTTGAACTACTTTATTTATGTGTTAGGCTGTAGTTTTAACTTGTAAATTCAAGGTTATGACCGGTAGTAGAGTAGTTTTATGACCAGTAGTTTTAACTCGCCTGAATTAGAGACTAATCCTTTATGAATAATAAACTTTCTCTTAACAGGCCACTGAGTTGCTAAAATAAATATATACATGTGTCCACGGGAGTGTTGCACCTAAATGTAGAGCTGAGATGCTGAGCATGTTGCGTTGCAGGTGGTGCCGAGCGTGAGCAGCAACACCACGACTGTGACGGCGGTGCCCCAGACCAGCTCCCTAGGAGGGCGGGCTGCTAAGCCTGTCGTGGCGCGGGTGCTGCAGCAAGCCCAGATGCGGCCCACCGTCTCCCAACAGGCTTCCTTCTCCAACCAAACTGTCAGTAATTACTTTGGAATGTGTGTTTATTCTTCGTATTTGTTGTTTATGTTGATTCATATTACAATGAATTAAACGAAAAAAATTAATATTTAAGACTGTAAATTGAATGTAATAGAAGAAAAACGTTTCAGGAATTACAGATGATGGTAGAAGTTATGTAACACGTATTGAGTACGAAAGAAAGTTTTGGATGATGCAGTAAGGCAGCTGAGGAGGGTTACTGTTAATTAATAGTAAACAAGAGAATTTCTTGAAAGCAGAAGAGAGTGAGAGAAAACGAGTGAAAAATAACGTGTGCAATTAGGCATGCAAATGAAGTAGCGTTTTTGCAAAATGATGCAACAAAATTGTATGCAATATGTTAAGCAGTTATGAAACTGTACGGGTAATGATCGAGAGAAGAGGAAAGTGTTTCTAAAGTGAGCCAAATGGTAAAACTATAACAGGAAATGATTTAAGGGAAAACAGTGACCAGAAGAAAATAAAGATAACTAGGTTGAATGCTTTTATATTATAAACTGCAATGAAAAGTGAGGTAGCATCGGAGTGTTACAGTAGTTGTTCTAATACCGATTGGCAGGCGAATAACGGGTGTGTTTTTGCTTTACTTGAAAAAATAAGAATAAGCACAAAGTTTGAGATATATTGAGCTTTTTTTGATAATATACCGGAAATGAATTGTAATTTACTTAAAGGAGAAGTCCCGATAGATTTGTAATACGTGATCTATGAAGTAGTCAGGGTTTAAATCAGGACTTTGTACCAAATGTGTTTGAGAGAGCAAAAAGATTGGTCTTGTTCTTCTACGGATTTTGAGAAGGTGGTTGGATTGCTTGTGTTGGAGCTTGTGTGAGATTGCTGTTGGAAAAATAGTGTATTTTCCAACAGTGTATTGGAATGTTGAAATTTCACTCTTTTTGAAGTAAGCAGTTTGATTGAATGGCAGTGTTTTTACTTGCATCTTACTAGCGATAGAGCATTCAAATATAAAGGACTGGATAATGGTTAACTAGATGTTCATTTGGTTATTGTAATCAAGAGTAGAGCCACTGAACCATGATGCTTTCTAGGAAGGGTAATATTTTAGTGATGAACGGACGACGGTAGTTAAGTAAGAAGCATTTTGTGTGGCTTTAACGAAGAGCTACTAATTAAACTGGACCATAGCATGAATTCGCTAATATGTGCGTGGACGAACGCTTTGAAAGTAACTCTAACGTGTGACAAGCTACTGTGTACGAAGAAGAGAAATGTGTACTTGAGGATTATTTTAGGTTTTTTACAGTGTAGTGACCTGATAACACAGTAAACAAACAGGACAGCTTATTACACGCGCGATCTTTCAGAATTATTGCTCATTGAGGTAGGTAGTAATTTGGAAGGCTGGAGGAGGATTAGGTGGACAGGCGAATGAAAAATCTCACTTTTGAAGCATTTGCATTGTTGCGTGTAGGATAGTAATAGGCTTAGATTAGTCAAGTTTGTCTATCCTACGCTCTGAAGACTGGTGCCCCAAGGGGAGATGCTGTTAGGTTTCCTCAGCTTTATGCAGATAGAGCCTTTGGAACTTGTACCTTCCGGGCTCACTTTGTTTTTTTCAGTTTTTATGCCTTCTTCTCGATTTCTTCTTTCACTTTTGTTCCTCTCCCATCCTAGCTTGCTGTTTCAGTGCGCAGGGTCTCCTGTATTTGACTCGTGCACTGATTGTTATCTACAGTCTACACTTAATGGTCATTTTTCTGCGCTCTTCTGAGATCGCTATCCTTATAATTAAAGAGTCTTAAGCTAAATATAATAGTAATTTTACGTTATCTTTAGACGTCTCCTGTAAAAATTCCAAGCCATGTATCGTTTTTATAGTTAAAAAATCTTGAAGTGGTGGTAGTGAACTAGTTCGACAACCTTAACCCTGCTGCGCAACTACCGTGTAAACTTTTGGCTAACATGTTCCTGACCAAACTGAAATAGTCTGACACCACTGATTCAGTGTTGTAATTTGCGCAGCTGGTGAGCGGCGCACTACCGTCTGATGTGGGACTGGGACAGGCGACCGGTGGACTCGCTGTAGCATCCTCTAGGCTTGGTGCTCCCTCGGTGTCATCTTCAAGGCTTGGTGCTCCCGCAGTATCTTCTTCAAGGCTAGGTGCTCTCACGGTGTCGTCTTCAAGGCTCGGTGCTCCCACGGTATCATCCCCAAGGCTTGGTGCTCCCGCGGTAGCATCTGCTAGACTCAGTGCTCCCGCCCAGCACGCTGTCATACAGGGCGCAAAAGCTGCTGAGCAAACTACGTTACAAGTTCCCTTAGCCCACGTAGATCAGAAACTAATCAACGTTAACAATTTGTCATCGAATTCTAGCAGCTATAGAAATTCTCAAAAGCCTTCATGACATGAGTAGTGTACACAGTGTTATGTAATGAATAATTTTATCTTGTACTACCGTACAGACTTCTTTTATACATCGTTATTGCTCTATTTATTGTAAAATTTTGTTTTTGTTTATCATCTGCTGCAGATGCCGATTACAGATGTTGTGTCTACGGTGAGTTTCCTTATTTACCCTCGAATTATTACACTTTTTCCTGCAATGGCTAGCTTCCTTTGTAGGTCATGTACCTATTGTGTGGCTGTTGGGCAAAATTACCTAGGCGCGGTGGGGACTGGCAACCCTTCTGCTTGAAACACGTTAACCTCAGTATTCTAAAAATAAGGTTGAAGTTTTCTCACTCCACCCAGCCGCGAATACTCCTTACGACGCTGGAAATATTAAACCAACTAACCTCTTATTTTACTCACGTTACATGTTCACGTGAGACTTGTATCTCTTCATTATTTACCTAATGTAAGTAGACACTGCGTGCATTTATGTTATTCGTTTTTCTTTCATACATTCTATATTGCTTGATATGTACTATCTAATTCTATCCAGTCGGGGCATATCATGAACATTTTTATGTTGAACCTAGTTCATGTGAATACCAGAGAGCTGTACAGCGTTGAATAGTTCCCGCCAGATATCTGCTGAGTAGTGTAGAGTAGTAGTAACATGGGTTTGCTAGGGATATCTACTGAAGTTGTTACAAACGTATTAAATACTTCAGTTCATAGCGACGGCTTATTTAATTAATAACTAGGTTATAACCAAACCTGACATCGAAAATAAATTTGAAAATGATTTCTTTCAACAAAGCAAGCAAAAGTTTTTGCCATTCATTCATTTCAAACAGTCCAGATTCAGCGAACGGGAAACCTCTGTATTGAATTTTATATATATTTCAGAACTCGTTCAGGGTCGTAAACAAAATTCTTCAGGGTCGTAAAAATCTTGAAATAGAGCAATATTGAATCACTGTTTCATAAAATACTCTTTTCAGTCAGAAACAAAGTATAAATGAAAACAATGATAACTGATGGTCAACCATGTGAACGTGATACAATGAATCCTATATCCCAAGTGTTAGTTTACGAGAAGCATACAGAAAAATTTGTATTTTTTCCTTCTTTTGATATATGGATAAGAAGACATGTACTGAGATGCTCAAAGCTTATTATGAAAGTCTAAGCAACAAATTTAAAAAGCTAAATGTCAGTACAGCACCAGTTGCGCTCATTTAAGCGTCTTGACTTGACCGATCGTTGTTCAACCATAGTCGTATCATTCGATTGAGTTGCGTTTGATTTTAGAAACTGTGACCATTGCACAATGAAGTCCATTTTATTTTGAAGAACTTTGAGATCTAGAAAGTGATGCCCAATGTGCTAGTCATCAACGTAAAGAAATAAGTAAAAGTTACTGTAATCTTTATCTGTAAAGTGTAATCTGTTCACGGATTCTAGTAATTTTGTGAGCAAAAAGAGGGACTAATAAGATACTCAGTCCTCTCTATTTGCACACAAAATTAATCTCAGAAATTGTTTCCTTGACTCGAAAAAGCCTCTATTGCTTCTGAACGTTCTTATCGACGTTCTTATACGAACGTTCTTATCGACTGCTTAAAGCTCGCGTAGTTCGCTAAAGCGAAGGTAATTTCTCAACTCCTTTTGGAACTTTCTTCTGAACCCCCTCCTCAAACTGCTCAGCTGATCCTTCTCAGATTGGCTTACGGACGATTATGTCCTTCCCTCTACTGACACTCGGTCAAATCGCTCAGTTTAATCTGTCATGATCAAGTGTCACTATTTTACCATCAGATGAGAGATCTGCTAGTGGCCAGGGTAGTGTTGTGTCCATAAATGAATCCCATGTTTTTCTAAAATATATATTGACTTTGGAACTCTGAATCTCTTCTCGTCAAAAGGGCAACACTTCGTTATACGTCCAGTTTTACTGTTAATTTAATCCTACATCCTAAATAAAGCACGCGGCAACCTAGAAGTCGAGAACACGAGTCATTTATACTGTGTAAAAGCAGTAAAGAAAATATATTTGACATCGTGCAGAAGCTTGATACTGGCACTGAGCGTAGCATTGCGTTAAGACAGTTCTTAGACTGGAATTATATCAAAAGTGAATATTTTTATCATATTAAAAATGAAAACTCGATACATACTACAGTAATTTGGCACTATCAATTTATGCCATTGATAAACTTCGTTTTATTATTGACACTAATAGTCCTTGAATGCGAAACCGTACGAGAAGAAGAGCCAGTGGGCTGAAATTCATGTTACTGAGACTACCACTACAAAGTTTTCATAGTATAACCACAAAATTCATCACTAAGGTGAGATTATCAGTCTTCAATTGAATTGTCTTCGACCGAAGTTGTCGCTAACAAGTTTTATTATTATTATTGATCATAATTCAAGTGATGAAACTTGAAGCTACTTCTAAACGACTCTCAACTAATTATGCAAAATTTTGTAAAATTCGGAATATTGTATTGACAATTGTATTAAGATGGCCGGATGGATTATCGAAATTATCTCGACCCTCTCCTGACATGCTATGGCGCATATCAAAGCGAAATACTATGTTAGTTGGATTGGACAATTTGTACAGTATGATAGCATATTTCTACCAGGAACTTTATTTTCAGACAAAAAAATCCAGTTTTTAATTCGTGTATTAAGTTAAGAATCGAGCGACACGAAAGTTTCGTAAGAAACGCGTTTGTGACGACGTGGGGGAATTTTTTTACCCTATTTTAGATTTTTTTCTCCGTTCTCAAAAATACCTGAAAAAATTGACACAGGTTCTGTCGCCCGAGGAAATATTACAATCGTCATTGCTAAAAAATATTGGAGTCATTTTTATAAATTACAGTAAATTAAAAGACAAATATTAATTAAACCAACAAGTGTTGTAGATTCTAGACTCGGGAAACTATCATCATCAATTATAACTTTTCTCACTTCTGTAAATTGAAAAAAAGAAATGATGTCATTCATTAAACTAACGAGGGTTAGCTGTTACAGATTTGAGACTCAGAAAACTATCAAAATCAATTCCGAATTTTTTCATTTGGTCTAAATTTTGAAAAATGAAATCTTGTTTGTGAAATTTTCACTTGGCTTTTTATTGATGTTATATCTGTTTCTTGTCACTGAGAGGAAATATTCAAGTATTTTGGAAAGCCTGTTAGAAAAATTAATAAGATTCTCGAATGTCGCTTATTGGTGAATGAAACGTTAGTATTTTTATATAAGCACAATCTGGGGTGTAGAATAAACAAACCAATTTGTGGTGGTCTTAATAAGCCGTTCACTTGTACACCACCACACAAGCCTCGAGCGACCAGCCGCCATCTCACGCAACGACTAGCTTAAAGGCACCACCCCACGCAACGGCGGACGTCGAGACACCACCTAACCACCAACCAATGGGGACGCGTGCTCAGCGCGTTACAGCACTCATCAGATCCTATATAATGGGGTGCAGTCGACAAATCTTCTCACCGCGGCTCCGATCTTCACAATGCCCACTGAAGACACTTCGCCAGCTACGGCCTCAACTGCCCCTACCACCGCATTGCACTCAATAGTCACTTTACCACCATCCATGCTGCCACTCCACATCGCCTGACGGTCCTTCAAGACGTCTCTTGGTGTATTACTACCTGATAGCAATATTTTACTCGTGTGTCATTACTGTTGGCGATATTCCCAATACAACGGCATTTATTTCAGTTGTGTTTTCTGCTTGTCGAAGCCGTGTGGGTAAAGGACCCGCTCTTCAGTGAAGGTGTTGAGGGTTCGAATTTCGGCGCTGGGAGGCGATTTTCTCCGCTGAGTATAGAGGAAACATTCAATGCACAATACCCGATTCTACCCAGGTGTCAGAAATGGGTACCGGTCTTGACCGGGGGAAACCGTCATGGCGTCCTGGTGTAGGTTATAAGACATTTAAAAAACCAAAGTGAAAGGTGATATGTTGTCCCGCCGCCCGTCCGTGCGGCGTAACTTTCCGAATTAACGGACACTGAAGACATAGACTTACCTATCACCCATAGGGGGGTCAGGAAACGCTGTAATTTAAGACAATTTTAATGACAAGCGTAACAAAGGAAAGGAGGCTCACCTGAAGATCTTCGAAGATAATATTCAGGCGAATACGTCTCTAATTAAGCCGGCTGTCAAAGACACTAAGTCCCGGAAGCAGGGGTCGGTTGAGGCCACAGCCCGCATAGTACACATTAGCTGCACTCGCGGAGACTACCAAGTTGAATCTGAGCTGGCAACAAGCTGCGGCCACCTCTATAGTTTGCTCGAAACCGTTGCTGTGGCTTCGGACTCGTGCAAGAAGATCAGACGAACGATTTAGTTATGTTCACTGATATTAGTCGCCAAGGAAGTGAAGCACCCCCGCCATCGCTCCGCTTTGTCATAAATTGCCAGCGTAATTACCTTTTAGGCTTGTTTAAATCAATTAAAGCCTTTGTCCTTTATTGCGCAAGGTATTGGCTGTCTTGCACAGGACTTCAGCAACGAGCGATGGCTGGATTTGCGACAATGTATCAGGCTTGAATGGGAAAAAAGCATCTTTAAATGCCAATGTTTGTTAGTATGTTTGTTTTTAGTAGAACACTGACCGTCAGAAATTTCTTCATCGGTACTAAATAAGCTTTGAATCCCATTTTGTTATTTTTATTCGTTCCTTTCTTTCTGTACATGAAGTAAAATATCAAACAGAATTGATTCATTATTTTTTTTCCTATTTTATTTTTCAACTACTGACAAAGCTATTGTCAATTCGTTACAGTTTGACTATAAATTTTAGACTTTAATTTGATTTGAAAAAATTAAATTAGTTGTAGTGCATTTTTTGAAAATGTTGTCTTTCTTTTCTATGTTTGGTTTGATCTAGCAGCTCAAATAACTGTTTTTCGCATTCATGGCTTTTGTAAAGAACACTCTTTGGATTAAAAGATTTTCATTTGAGGTTTGAAAGCAATTCTTTTTGGTCGACGCTTGTTTCACCCTCTTTATAAACTGTCCCGCCACCCTACCGGGCAGCGTAACGTTCCGAATTAACGGACACTGAAGACATAGACTTACCTAACACCCAAAGTGGGGTCAGGGAACGCTGTAGGTTTAAGACATTAGGCAAGACAAGCGTAACAAAGGAAAGGAGGCTCACCTGACATTTCGAAGATAATATTCAGGCGAACACGTCTTCAATTTAAGCCGGCTGTCAAGGACACTTAGTCCCAGAAGCAGGGGTCGGTCGAGGCCCGAACCCGTAGAGCACACTTGAGATGCACTCGCGGAGACGGCCAAATAGAATCTGAGGTGGCAGCAGCTGGCGGCCACCTCCATAGTTTGCTCGAAACCGTTGCAGTGGCTTAGGACTCGAGCAAGAAGATCAGACGCACGATTAGTTAAGTGCACTGATATTAGTCGCCAAGGAAGTGAAGCACCCCTGTGAAGTTTTGACAACTTGTCGGAATTATCAGGCTGTAATTTTATTTTAGGTATTCGAAATAGCGGCAGGGTCACCAGATGTCCACTAGGACATCAGTTACACGATAATAACTTATGTGCAACAAATAAGGTTGGATAAACC
>JACJUY010005820.1:18496-54658 GCA_014220935.1 Platorchestia sp. MABIK
CCCCCCCCCTGGGAGGGGTTCTGGTGTCCGTAGTGCCATAATATTTTATGGCGCAATAACCCATACCGTAAGGATCCTTTTTTGCCAAAAAAAAGTGAGTCAGGGGTGCCGTGGGGGTAAATTTGCCTCGCTACAAAGGCGATCCAAAGAGGAAGGAGGAAGGCACCATTTAGTATGGAGTTTAGGGAACGTGGAATCTATGCAGAAAGGGCATAGAAACAGTAAGTTGAGAAAGAAGTTAATGAAACACATATTGGTTAAGAAAAAAAAAGCATTTTCAATCCTCTGATACCATGAGAACACCAAAACTCAAATGGAATGTTCAAAGCATTATTGATGAGGACCAAGGAAGATTGATGAGAATCATTTCCAAAGAAATCTAGGTATCAGAATGGACTATCAAAACTTTGGTACATCAGGGTTTTTGAAAAGTTTCATATGTGATGAGGAAAGGCCACTCTGTTTTACACAAAAATGTAGGAAAACTATCCCATGCATTCAAAATGGTTACTTTCAGCAAGGACATAAACCCCCCTGAACATGGTATGTTTCATCTTCTTTTTGACAAAAAACTTCGACCCCGATTAGAAAAAAAGGAATCGCAGGTGACTATGTGCAAACTTTTTGACATACCCAAGGTGATGTACACCAAATAACCAGAGACTGTGACGATTTTAAGAGTTCTGTGTAGTGACGGTCATGTCACACCACCTTACATTTTCTCACAGCATCTTAGGGCTAATGCTGTTAGTTAAATTGATGTTTTTAAGATGGTTTTTGAGCCACAGATAGATTAAAGTATACAATAGAGAGCCACACATCGTTCATCAAACCTCAGTACCTTCTCACACAACCATAGTAACCCAAGGCAGGTTATCAGAGAATTTTACAATCATGGGACTCTTAAACTTGATGGAATTAAATTGTATGTCTTGTTATGTATAGAGCATCATTGAAAGCAAGACTAACCAAAATCCTCATGGTAAAATAGCTTTACTGAAGGCCACCATTGGCTAGGTTATTTTACAAATGCAGAGAACCACTCGAGTTCAGCTTGTCAAGTGTTTCAGACCCAAATTGAAGCAGTCATTGAAGCCAAAATTGGTTTCATGTTATCATTTTATAAAGAAGTACCATCAAGAATATTTTCAAAATTTTGATTAAAATGTATACAACTTTTGTTTAACATAGTTTTATTTATTCAACATACTAAAAGTATCCCTCAAACCTTGTAGAGAAAACACGTTTCAGAATAAACTCTTTGGGTCTATTCAAAATCCTAAAAAAATGAACATCAGCAAAAAGATAAAGAGAGTACAAGAGAAAAAATATTCGACATATGAGTGCAATTTACCACTAGAAAAATTTGAGAGCTGGGCATGTGATTAAGTGTTAGGGGAGTGAGATGAGGCTGCAGTCTGTCTCCTATTGGTTTTGATTTCTACACAAAACAATTATTTGAATACCTGAGAATATCTTGAAATTGGAACTCGAAGAGGAGAGAGTGAATTGTCTGTTGTATGCAGATGACTTTACTATAGTGAGTTAAGGCAATATCTACAAAGGATGGATGAAATTGTGGATTGATAGAGCAATTTCAAAGTAAAATATGAGAAGTATCACAGGTGGGTTAAATAAATTTTCAAGTAAAATGTTAGTGTAAGCCTATGGATGAAATTTTGAGGGTGGGATGCAATAAAGCTATTTATTCCAAAAATTATTTTCATCAAAATTGTGAAACCTATGGATGGCAGGCTGTTAAGAAATCACAGAGGTAGAAAGATGGGCTGAGAGGAACTGTAAAATATGGAAATAGGAAATTCAAAGACTAACAAGACTGAATAAATGTATGCTAAGAAAGTGTAACTAGCAAAACTGCCCTAACTTGGAAGCTCAAAACATTACTCAGTAGATATAAAGATGATTTATAATTAGATATTTAGGAGATAACTCTCATTTCCAGTCAGGTGTAAAATGCTACGTGTGAACAAGTATCTGTGAAGGTGAAATAAGAGCAAAAATGTGACATTTATATAATGTACTAGAATAGAAGAGGAAACAATTGAACATTTGATCTGGTAACATAAGACAGACATCATTTAAAACGTATTTTTTGAGTACCATAGTACCTTTATCAGTTTAGTTTATGTAAGAGTAAGTCATATACATAGCATGCTGAAAGTGATTCCAGCACAAAATATCTAGGAAAGTTTTATCAAGAATACAATCTGTTTATTGCAGATGAAATCATATGCTTCAATTGGAAACTTTATGTTTAAAAATCAAATACAGTGAATGGATAGTAATGAGTTACTACAAATGAGAATTTATCAATGACATGCTGCCTCTCCCATGGTTAAGATTTTCAAGAAATCACATTCAGTGCCTTTGACAGATTCATTTCAACATTTCTAGTAAAAAGACAAGAAAGTTAGATCTACAACTCACTTGAAAGTATACATATTTATTGAAAAAAATTTAAGGCAATGACAAATACTCTTACTGTTAGTTTTTCAAGTGAAGATTTAAATAATTAATGTTATCAATGAGACTCTTTATTAAACCAAAATTGAGATAGCTAGAACAGTTAAAATTTAACAAAATCAGGACAAAATACTTCATTTACCTCTAATGGAATGAATTTTATAACAAAATTAACTCTTTATTAGTGCAAAACTATCGCAAACAAAAATTTGAATAAATTGAATGTTGAAACTTGAAAAAAAAAATTTTGTTTCAAAACTCAAAAACCAATGTCCTACTACCTACATTAACTTTATAGATTTTATAAAGCTTGTGAGATCCTAATCGATGATTTATCTGTGATGTATACAAGTGTTTACAAAGTATGAGCATACAACGTCTGTTTGAAAATCCGAGAGCTATCTACAGGTTTGGAAATTTGGAAACTGGGCAAGTGAGGAATGTTAGAGAGGAGTGAGACAGGGCTGTACCCTGTCTCCCCTGTTGTTTGGACTGTACACAAAAGAATTAGCAGTTTGATTGAAAGTGAGTGGCTTAGGACTGGCAATTGGAAAGGAGAGACTGAGTTGTTTGTTGTATGCTAATGATGTGGTTATGTTTAGCAAATCTGGGCATGAGCTACAAAGGATGCTTGACATTGTACATGTAAATCAGGTTGAACATTACCCAGGAAAACATTACTATGGCGATGGATGACATAGCAGTCATAATTATTAGAGAAGTCTATGTAATGAAGGATCTTCTAGCATCATCTCCAGGTGGGAGGGGATAACATTGGACATCCCTATAGGATAACACTCCTTTGGCAATAGGAGGTGGAAAAAGAAAGCAGACTCACCAAGGGGGCACTAACACTCTTTTTACAAAAATAGAGATAATGAAATATGGAGCTAAATCAGAAAAGTTTTTCCAAGTTATATTGTTCATCAATTCAATAAGGGGTGCAAATTATTCAGTATTTATGAATATATTCAACTAAATTAATTTTTTCATCTAGTTTGTTTATTTTTTGAATGAATATGACAGATTTCAAATATTTCAACTTATTTTCCCCCGCTACGATGCAGGTTTCCCTGATATTGGTTCAGAAATTTCCCATTAAAATGCCCTACATCTGCACCTAATATCAGCTAAATAAGCCTCTAAACATACTGACGGCATCTACAGTAGCCAGTTTAAAAAACATTAATTTTCCCAAAATGTTAAAAAGTTTTGCCAAAAATATGTTTAACAAGTCCATATCATGCATTCTATGTGGAAAACATTAAGGAAATATCGTAATTCAAATTTCGGGAGGCAAAGGGTTAAGCTCTATTGATTGACATATTTACCATGTTTGTACTTCTAAAACTGTGGAAAATCTATTTCAAATGTCAACAGCTTCAGGTTTTGCTCAACTTAACTCTAAACTTGTTTACTGTGTGTCAGAATGTTTTGTTTTTGTTCTAAATCATTTTGATCATGAGCTATATGGGCAACGCTTGAACCTACTTTGTCATTAGGAGTTTTCCTGACGACCTAGGAGGACCAATTAGGTAAAGACTCGAGTCCGTCAATTTCCAACGGATTTTTCTAAAATTCTCACCATAGGTATGAAATGATGCAAGAATTTTTTGGACTCATGTTTTTTTTGTAATTTTGTTTGAAAATTGATTTATTTTTAAAACTGGAAAAAACACTCTAATAATAATGTCTTTTCCAATTTTAAAGTTAGAGAACTAACAACATATTTTTTAGATAACTAAATGTATTAGCTAAAGTTTGGTGGAGTTGGTTTTTTTATATTTTGATTCGTTGAATTTTGAGGCTTTTCCTCAAAAGGAATTTTTGTAATTTAGACATCCTATTTCTGTTAAGGTTTAAAAAAAAATCTGAAATCTGTTTTTAGCTCATTTTAAGCCCTATCGATTGATATATTTGTCATTCCTGTATCTTTAAAACTGTGGGAGAAGTAGCATTTCGAACATCAGCAAGTACAAGTTTTCAGGAGAGCCTGACAAATTGTCACCTGACCGTGTAGTGACATAATTGACTGACCTCTTGCAAGCTCTAGCTGTAGCAGACAAACAAACACACTTACAAAGCAGTGAAGCCCATCATTAAATTCAGAAAAAAATTTTTATAAATTGAGCTATTAAACAACATATAGGTTTTCTTGATTTTGAACCTGAACTGTTCCCTTAATGTGGTTAAGGAGGCTATAATTAGCTTATTTGTTAGCTTGGCTCTCATTGACTCATAAGGCATGCAGTAACTCATTGACTTGTGCATGCAGTATTGATCAGTTGTATTAGTGTGTGATATAACCAAGTAATTGTATTTTCATTTGCTTCTTCTTATTATGCCCTTCCTTTGTATTAACAAATTTTACATAAAGGCACTTAATTCCAGTCCTTTTAGTATGTCTGCCTTCACATGTCCTTTTAGTAGTGACCTGGTTGCAGATCAGAGCTTGCACCTCGTTAAAACTTTTTATTCTCTTACCTATTGGGAAAAATAAAGTTACCAGAAAGCTCATCAGAAGCTTTTATGAAGCATCAAATTATGGAAAATTTATATCTAATGCTCTAGTGTTAGTCAAATTGCTACTCTTATATTTTTATTTACACCAGAATCGGGGCACCAGAGGCAGCCAGTCCATGGTTAACCTGTCAGAGAAGCCAAAGTCTGCTCGTGGCAGGGGCCAGGCCAGGGGAGGGCGAGGAAGAGGTGGTGGTCGCGGCAGAGGCCACAATGAGGCTCCACAACCCCCAAGGCCACTGCTTGACCCTCCTGTCCATTACGCAGGCCACCCACATCCTGGTCCTCCGGCTCATTATCTGCCCAATCCTCCTGTTTACCCTCCCAATCCTCCTGCTTACCCTCCCAATCCTCCTGCTTACCCTCCCAATCCTCCTGCTTACCCTCCCAATCCTCCAGCTTACCATCCCAATCCTCCGGCTTATGGCCCCAATCCTCCTCATTATCCTTCCAATCCTCCACATTATCCTACTAATCCTCCCAATCATTACCCTGCTAACCCTCATTACCCTGCTAATCCTCCTCATTACCCTGCTAATCCTCCTCCCAATCCTCCTCATTACCCTGCTAATCCTCCTCCCAATCCTCCTCATTATCCTAATAATCCTTCTTCCAATCCTCCTAACAAGAAACCAAATCCGAGAGCCTCAGATTCTACTTTTTTGGACATGAAAGATCTCCTTCAAGCCCTAATTCAGGCTCCGCATCAGAAACTCGCTTCAAAAACGATTTTGAGCAAGATGAAATGTTCTGAGAAAGCACTTGATGTCGTGTGTGCTCACAACAGGAAATTAATTTCTGTTAGTGAAAGTACAAATGGAATGGACGTAGAGCTGATTCCAAAGTTGGAAATTTGTGAAGAATATTTAGGTAGTGATGGCTGTGCTGCTTCTGAGCACTGTGGAAAACTTCATATTTGCAAGGCGTTTGCGTCTGGTGATTGTCCAGAGAGTACGAAATGCGAATTTGGCCATGTTTGGAAAACAAGTCACAACAAAAAACTTTTTGAGGAAATGAACCTGGACAGTTTTGCTGAGCCGTTGCTGAAGAATTTGATGAAAAAAGTTGTACTTCGCGTGGTCGGTATTTCAGTGTG
Organism: Platorchestia sp. MABIK; assembly: GCA_014220935.1. Taxonomy (NCBI): domain Eukaryota; kingdom Metazoa; phylum Arthropoda; class Malacostraca; order Amphipoda; family Talitridae; genus Platorchestia; species Platorchestia sp. MABIK. The sequence goes on from JACJUY010005820.1 coordinate 24,597, forward strand.
CAAGTTCTACAATGAAGAAACTTGCAGCAAGGGTAAGCAGTGCCATGCGCTGCATATCTGCCAAAAACTGCTTGATGGAGGAGACAAATGTGATACAGAAATCTGTACCCTCAATCATGACATCTTAGAACCCAAGTGCTCATCGCTTCTCACCATTGCTGGGATTGACACGAACGATAGCAAGCGAGATATTCTGACTAAGGTTAGAAAATTGATTCAAGCTTCTGAAAGCCTCATTGACATTGAAGGCGCTAAAGAAGGCAATAAACCAGTAAAGCTAAATCCTCAAAATCGCAACCAGACGAAAAATGAAGTTGCACCGAAGCGGAGCGAAAAGTTGGATTGCTTCCAGACCATTGAGGAACAGGAGTTCGTAGCGTTTACCGTTGTGAGGTCATTGATGTCTACTTTCAATTACTGGAATTTCTTTAACACATTACTAGAGCGGTTGAAAATAAGCCCCAATGATTTCCTCAAGCTTCTTCAGCTTTATAAGAAAACATTCTTAGTCCATCAAAGTGGCACTAAAATATTTGTCAAATTACAACCAAAAATCGATTTGTGTGCTCACTACAAATCTATGGAAAAATGCCATGCCGGTAAAAATTGTAATTTCTTACATTTGTGCCGTGAATTTGTGAGTGGGAATTGTAAAAATCCTAAATGCACCCGGTTGCACAGGCTTAATGCAAGTCCGAACAATGAGGTCTTGAAGCGACACTTCCTCCTTAATATTCCTGATAACATGGTGATTAATTACCTGAAGTCAAGATTTCGATTTGGCTCCTTGCCTTACATTTGTTTCCCGTACAACGACGGTAATTGCAGCAGGAGGGATTGTCCACAGCTTCACATTTGTTACGATATTTTGTTCACGCTGAAGGGTTGCTACCAGTCAAATTGTGACAAGAACCATGACATCATGAGCGACCACAACCGTGGTGTGCTTTCCTCAGTTGCGGATGCTGGTGATGATCTAGTAAAAGCTGCTTTGTCTGCTAGAGTGTCAACCATTCCAAAGACTGATACATCTGAGCCAGTCAAGAAGCCTCCTGTGAAGAAAGTGCATAAAGAGGAAGAATCTGCAACAAACGCTAATAAACGTTCCAAGGAACCCAAAAAAAAGTCTGAAAGCAAAGAAAAAAAATCAAATCAACCTACTGCAAAATCTTCTTACCAACTTGACGGAAATGTAATTGTCCCTGAAATTTGTGTGGATCACATCCAAGACACGTGCCGTCCAGCCACAAACATGTGCCCAAAGTTGCACGCACGCGTGGCTTACCATTGGCAGTTCAACTTGAATGGAACTTGGCATAACTTTGTATTCCCGCATTCGAATCATTTGGAAAAACAGTTTAGGGATGTTTCTCAGACTTCGGCTGACCTGTTTCCCTTTGAGTATGGCCGAACTGCTCAAGAGAAGGTGACTTACTCGATGACGAAGGACAAAGGATTGAGTGTTGACTTCGATAAAATGGAGCTGTCATCGTTGGAGTCACCTACAGTTGCCGTCCGACGAATTGGGACTCCGTCCTCATCAATTACTTCGAGTAATTTTGCCACTGTTTTTGGCTGGTTCTTTGAAGATAAAAATGGCATATGGATTGAGTATGGAAACTGCGACAGCACTGGTGTTGAAACACATTCCACAACTGTGACCTCAATGGATATTGAGAAAGCCTACTCCTCCAAGCCATTTACTCTTCAAATGGTAACTGGTGAGTTCACGTACACACTAAATTTCCCGAGTATGACCCAGATGAATAATAAGACTCACGTTGTCCGTTCTGTGCGTCGAAGACCTAAACATGTTGTTATTGAGAAACTGAAACCTCATGATCCATATGGATTGGAAAAAGTAAAAATTAAGCCAGTGCCTGATGATACGATCAAATCTCCGTCTTCTCCAACTGTCAAACCAGAGAACACTTCTGCCGGAAAGTACCCTTCGTTCTGGGCGAAGATGGATGGACCAGGTCCGAAGTTTTACAGTGTAGATCTTAACTCTGATGAAGGGTCTAAATTAGTGAGTAGTATTTTGTTTTCAATGCCCTCAGCTGAAATTTTGGGAATTCGCCGCCTTCAAAACACGTTCCACTATGAATTCTTCGATAATCAAATGAACCGTATCAAAGCAGTGACGAAGAAACCGGTGCTAAACATCCAGCATTTGTTTCATGGAACGCGGGAGAAACATGTGTCGTCCATCAGTCACATGAATTTCGAATGGAGGCAGGAGTATGCTGATTCCGGACACAAGTTTGGTCGTGGGGCCTACTTTTTTAACAAGTAAGTATTAGCCCTTGATCGACACAATTTTCACGGTATTTTACTCATACGGCTGGCTCTGACATCAGGTTATCACAAACTTCCGCAAAAAAAATTGAATTGCCAGTCAACAGTGGACCAAAAAGATTGGTACAGAAATTCGACAAAAAGTATAATGTATCAGCATTGTTGCTGGGTGTACCGTACTTGTCACTTGCAGCAGTTGAAGCACCATTCGAAGTTTGAACCAAGCACGTCATGCGAAAAAGTACGGATTGTAATTTTGCTGTATTCGTAATTGTTTCCTAGCATGAATACTAGCAAGGGCAACAAATCGCGAATCTCTTGATAAACTGATAGCAGTAGTTACGCTTATCGTTGGTTAGAATTCAAGGCTGATTATCTGTGCCGTTAATCTGTTCTAAATCGTATAATTGTAGAATTTATGACAAATTATGTGCTGTATTGAAACTTATAGTATTGAGTGCAAACCAAATTAATTCATTACTTTTTCATGATCAAATTGGCTCGATTATTCTGATGGGACCTCCGCATTATGTGTGTAAGCTAATGCTGCTGAAATACATTGAAACAATCCGAATGAAATACTACTACTATGCGCTGTTGTAATTTCATTATAAAACAGGAAACGAAGCCAAGATTATGAAACCATTTTTCCTGTTTCGCGGCCATCCTCATCAGTTTTTAAATAGGAGGGATTGACGTGCGGCGAGTTTTTTAGCCTCAATTGTCACCAATAAGAAGCTAAGTGCCGCGTCTAATATAACCTGTATTTTGGATTTATCGTGTTCAGTCGTCAATCGCCGTACCAAATTACCAACCGTTTGATGCTACGTAACAGAAATCGATGTTTAATTAATAACAATTTCGTTTCATGTGAAACATTGCGAGCATGTAAAATTATCTCAATTTCTAGCTGGTGAAAGTAGTCGATTTATAAAAGGTTCAAATACTGAGAATTGATTAAGTACGTTACGAATAAACATCTGCTAACCTAGGAATTGTGCATACGAATTTGATACTTTGTTCGGTAAGCAGGGCCTTCTGGGTTCTGGGTGAAGAAAAACTCGCCCCCAAGCCTTAGAAGAAGGGTGGACCACAAAAACAGCAGACCAAGATGTAAATAACTCTTGAAAGTTTGGAAATTTTAGTGTATTTGCTTCAATGCATCTAGAAAAGGTTAACCATCTTATCGGGTGACACCACATTTGCTGATCTCAATTTTGTGTCGAATTGCAGTGCCAACAAGGTGACTTGCTCATTGCGCTTCTTACTATGTTTTTCTAGAATTTGAATACGAATGTTGTCGCATTCAGGAGAATTAAAGGAACATATGAAATCTAAATTAATGGATTCAGCGTGCTCTCGTTCACGGGAGATCGTTGAAAATCAATTGCAGGATTAATTCTGACACTGAACGATTGCTTTCAACCATGGCATTGAATAATTTTCTACAGCGTGTGTAGAGAGTCCTAAGACTAAATGAAGTTCATTCAAAATAGCTAAAAACACAGTAAGATAATAAGCTCTGAGAACGTTCAATTATAATCTTATAGAATGAGTGGAAACATTGGTCACTAAGAATTCCTCATCCCATATTACTCCTTCAAGTCTCCTTCAGGAGCAATCTTCGAAAGTAAGTTTTCTTGTGGTATTTTGCCCATTCCTCAAGAGAGGAACACCTAGGGGACGATCCTCAGTAGCGTCAAACTCTGTACATGCTCATAAGGTGATCGACAGCTGATTATAGCACTTACAAATAGAAGCTCAACAGTATCCGTATTTGATAATTCTACTTGGTGAAATTCATAACAGCTTCATATTTCGCTATTTTTTCAAGGCAAATCTAAATTATACGAGAAATGTTCGGAAAATAGCATTATTTACATCTTACGCAATTTTATATTCGAAAAATAGTCCGTAAGTGTGCTTTACGTTCCAAAAAGTTCAATGGCTTCCTGGACACAATAGAAACCTTGATTGTGGGATTGTGGATAAGAAAAAGTGTATTGATCTCGAAATCGAATTACACTTGTGGAATGTAAATCACGCTTGAAATTAAAATCTTGAAAGATTAATGTGTTTAATTAAAAGGGCCCTGAAATCGGCGAACATTTGATAGCAAAAAAAACCTCGAATAAATGGCTGCTATGTTCGATGGAACTGTATATTTAGATTATTACTTCTGTAAGTACTATGGAATCTTAAAAGGTAAATGACATGAAATACTAAAATGGCCTTACGAATTTTGTGTCATTTTCATCTTCTAAATAAGTACAATGCCCAACTCATTGCTTAACCAAATATTCAACACAAGGCGGAGAGACGCAAATGGTATCAATTTCATTGCAACAGTGGGGGATTTGGATTGCTCTAATTTGCGGTAAGAGAGGAGCACCCGCCGCAGAAAGAAAGGCATCAACTTTGCTGAAGTTCTTATTGCTTCAAACGTGGATGTTTATGTTTCTGGCACTTGGTAGTTTTCAACATTCATTTCAGCTGTACGTGCATTTATCTGTTTTTAGTCGATATCTGTAAGAATGACCTTGCTATGGAAATAACTTGGCATGTTATTCCAGCGCTGCCCTGGCACACCAGTTCGCTTCCAACCTGGCCGGGGAGGACTCGAGCAGCTCCGTGGTGCTGGCCGTGGCCGAGGTCTACGTCGGCACTGTGGCGCTTGGGGACCCGTCTATGGTGCGACCTCCCACTAATGCCTCGGGTGCATTGGCCGACACAACTGTCGACAACCTTCAAGTTCCTTCGATTTTTGTCAAATACAACAACAAGGAATACTGCCCTCACTACTTCATCAACATCAAGGTGTAAGCAGTGTAAGTTTCCTCCAGAACCCCTGAATATGTATTGTTGTCATGCTATTATGACACGACGTCAATACATGGATGGTAGTTATTGAAAATATTGTAGAGAGAAATGACTTGTTTTTAAATCCACATCAAGGTTTAGATAACGCATTTCGTCTCATGTTCATGCAAGTGAAGATGCTTACAGTGTATCCACATGACTATTGTAAAAGAGAGTTTGCAGTTGTTCGACCATTATCGCTTGTAGTATGTGAGATGGTTTCCAACTGTTGCACTCTTCTTGAAGACAATAGCGTCATTGTGGGAAGATAAGCTCACGCTCCCTCTTCACTTGACAGACACGTCAGGGCTGGTGTTCGTTAAAAATGAGAACAATAACCGAGATCTATGTACACACGCGGCATGCTTCCATAATCCTCTAATTCTGTCACTAAAACTGTCGTTATGAACAGATGACTAGGTTACTTACAGCTTTAGAGTAAGAATTTAGTTGCAATTACGCATGGACTAATTGTTTTGAGCACAGCAGGTTTCTTGAGCTGTGAACGTGTTCTTGTCAATTTCCTACAGTGGATGTGGTGTCTGAGTAAAAGTTTTTGCTTGGTAGCTGTTCCTAAGACGAACTTATGGTTTCAATACCTTCAAATGAAGGCACACTTGTCACCTATTGGATCATGCCCATTTTCTCTGGTTCTGGCTCTCGATGTTACTTGTTTGGCTCTTAATTTTGACATCAATCGAGATTTAGAGCGCACGAACCATCGTAAATGTTAATGACATTTGTCAGCTTTCAAGAATGTCGCAAGGTGGCGCAATTGATATGTTAAACCCAGTCGATTGTCATCAGCCGTGGCAAGAGTGAACTTGATTACGTTGTACGATGATTTTATGCATTCATTGGTATTGAGACAAAGTGGTCTTCTTTTTCGAAGCACAAGATCACAATTATCTAATTAACTCTTCTTACTTCAGGAAGTTTGCTTGGCAATCACGATTTAAAAACATACCATTAATAAATTATAACTGTAGCTATTGGACTTACATAGGATACCGCTATGCACGACAGCTTTCAGAATTATATTTCTTATGAATATATTTTGACATCGTCGGTTACTCATCATCGAATATAGGGTTTTTGACAATGTCCTTGGACCCTATCGCATGGTGCGATTAGAGCAGGCCTGATAACGCTGTGAAATGCAGTGTTAGCGAACTGTGTAACGTAGGCTATGATGTCAGCAATCGCACTTTCGAGTCTCTTTTCCCTCTTTCAATGCGAGTTTTACGTACATTATTTCCCCCATTCCTTTTATATTTGCTTATTGTAATACTCTATTGGAAAGGAATAATGTTGAGACGAACTGTTCGACGCATGCCATGCTTTTTGAAACTTTTATGGTTCTCGTTAGGTTGATCATCGCCCTATTCAACCTGATAAATTTATACATTTCTAGTACCTTCGTTCGTTCCATTATCATAATTAATATTGCATTGTTGACTGTGTGATCATTTTGTTTGAATATCGAAGTAGTTTATTGTATTACAGTTGTCAATAGATGAAGCCAATGTTACTGCTGTGTACGTGAAAACTTAAGAGTGGATGACTCACTTGAACATTGCGTTTGCAGAGGTCGGGGGTGCCTACAAGCTTGTTATTCAGCTCCTGATAAGAACAGTCAACCTTCGTATCAGCCTATATTTACGTCACGAATGGGATAACCTCGTGACGGATGCATGATTTACAGTGCATATTGATGATGCATAGTTGCCTCTTGTTCAGGCCTCTTAAGTGGGAAGATTGTGTGTAGCATTCAAAATGCTCATGGAAGATGGGACTGTTCTTCTTTCTAAAAATTCGCTAGCTATTTATTATCTACTGTGACACGATGTCTTTTACTGTTGCCTCCAGAAGTTAGCCTTCGAGGGAAGGTCAATGATGGAGGATTGCTGACTCAGTTATGCTTAGGGAGACTTTCTGCGCCAGTGAGATCAATTAGACATCTGAACACTCCACTTGCATTTACGAGAGGACGTTAACTTTATACTAAAGGGTGCCTTCATCCTTCCTCTCTTTCAACATTGTTGTGGTAAGGGAAGCCGAAACTAACTAATAATCAACCAATCATCGTAAGAGAATGTGACAATAGTTTAATTCGTGGTAATGTCTACTTTCGTAGAATTCTGGTGTTTAGTATGATGTACCGATGTGCTTGCGGATATCTGCAATGCTGTATTTAAGTGGAGGTAGTACGCCAGATAACTTGTTACAAGACACTGACCATTGATCTTATGCCTTGTTCTCCACAATGTTTCTGTAGAATATTAAGGAGCATACGTTGTAGCTTAAGGGCTGATTACGCGCGATTGAAAACTTTATAATGATAACATTTAAGGTTCTTACCTTACGAGTATTTCTTTGTCGGACAACGGTTTTATTGATCGCGTTGACTTGTATGTTTTCTTGGTGAATGTCAAATGGTTATGATTACACTTGGTAACAATAGTGAAGCCCCTCTCATTTTGCTTGGAATAAGCTAAATGCTTCTTTATGCTCCATTAAATGCTGGATAATGGTTACTGTAAAACACGCTTCTACGAGTATTACAGGCGTAACGGCTAATGAGAATGAATGACCATTCTGTATTAATGAAAACCATCACCAAGTTGGGGCAGACCGTTATTAGCGTGAGGATCTGCTGAGTGCCGTCATGCTCGTGCCCGACTAAATTGGTTCTGTACAGTGCAGTGAAGGACTCGCTCCCGTGCTTTATGTGGATTTTGTCAACACGCTTTGATACTACTCGTATTATACCCTTCTATATATGCTGTTGTTCTCTTAGTTAGTGAAGAGCTTTTTTTGAGCTATGCTGCCTAGCTTACTGGCGTATTCTAGTATGATTTTCTTAGTTTTAGTGAAGTATGTTTAATTTTTTAAAAGTTTAAAACTTGAAAGTCCTATTCAAGGTGAGAAGAGTTTTGATGCCATGACGAGCTGGAGCTTTTCTCGTGAAGAGAACTTGTTCGAGAAAAAAATCATGCTCTAAACTAACTTAAAAATCCCTGTTTCCGTAGTTGTTCCGTTTTTGTCTAGGGCGACTCTAAGTGACCAATTTTTTATTTGTTGTAGTTCTCGTGACCATAATGTTCAACTGTCCAAAATAAAGCCTTTCCTTATCTTTTTTGGTGATAGAGCTAAGTATACCATGCAGCAGTTTCACACGCGAGTATTCAATCTGTTTATTTTATTGTCGAATGTAAATTTAGTACACTGCTGCTAGTGTATTTTTACTTGGGGGTAAAAGTTGACGGGCAGTGTTTGTTCACTCATCGGGAAGACTAACGTCAGCTGGTTGCTGTAATCTACTAAGTTAGTGCCTTGGTTGGATCGGCTTGGATTTTAATTCGTCGCCCCTCAGGGGGATACAACTGTTGTATCTATGGGAATTAGCGCTCCCAGGGGGACTATGTGAGGGCCCGAGCTAAGGGTAAGGTAGGCTTCCTTTTTGTTGAAATAAAATAGGTTTTTGTTGTTACGGACCATCTTTTTTCGGTTTACTGCTGTCCTGTTTTTTCAACACCTACTACTTTCTTCTTCAACTTTGATCTTGTTTCATAAACTTCTTTCTCATCTTACTGTTTCTATGCCCTTTCTGCGTAGATTCCACGTTCCCTAAACTCCATACTAAATGGTTCCTTCCTCCTTCCTCTCTTTGGATCGCCTTTGTAGCGGATAGGGAGGCTTAAACTAACTAATAATCTAATCTTTTAATTCGTCGTTGCGTTTGGAGACATTGATGTGTCATTAGTACTAATAGCTGGGCCTTCTTGTGTATTTCTCGGGGAGCTCTTTTTCGATGTGATTTTGTTCGTTTTGAATGTCATCAATAGTACGTATGGTCCATTTAATTTAGAGATAGAAATAATGTTGCGTGAAATCGTTGATATATCTAGTTCATATTTAGCCACTGTTCATTTTGCTTCTTCTGATCACAACACACAGTCAGTCGCTTGATTCCCTTTTGAAGTGGCGTGATTCCTCACTTTGTGCTCCTGTCAGAGTGTTGGTGTCCGGACGTGGGCACTGATACATATGCAAATGAGAATGTAAGCATAAAAATAGAACGGCGCACAAGGTGGGTTTTGCTTTAGGGGGTAGTTTTCAATGCCTTTGTTACGCCCTTGTGAAATTTCTAATTTCAGTTTTTATTTTGCATTATTATTTATTATTTACAACTAGCATAGCCTAATCTTCTTTGTGGGGCTGGTTATGGTGTTGATTTTGTTCTACACGTCTCAGAGACGGTAGAACTTTAATTATAATTACTGGGTTAGTTTTGTATGAGTAAAATTATTACTGGAATGGATCGAGCTGTGTGGTTTGAAATACACTCTTTTCGATCTCATGTTTTCTACCCTTAAAAATATTGAACGATTTTTCAAAGTAAATCTGCGTATAATGATTGCTGAAAATTGTACTTCACAAATTTGTGTCAAATTTTAACATTTGTTCTTCAAGTGAGGTGTTCTGGAAAGGATAATCTATTAGAATAAATAACTCTTAGGAAAGATTCAACTATTGTATCTACGAGAATTGACTCTAAGAAGAAACATGGTAGATCTCGAGCTAAAGATTGGGTAGGCCTTCTTTTATTTCGAATAAAATAAGTTTTTTTTTTTTGTTTCGTACCACCTATTTTCTGCTCACTGCTGCCATTTATTCAACACCTAACTTCCTCCTTCAACTTTCAAATCCTTTTTGTAAACTTTCAAGAATATGTTTTGAATTTCATTACCGCTTCAGCACGGACCATGCTCTCCCCTCCAATTTTTTGCTTTTTGCCATTTACATTTTTCATGAGGTCTAAATATTCATTTTCCCTCTCTCAAAATTAACCCAGCCAACTCCTTCATATGTAGCCAGATGCCTCTTCTGAAACTCTCTCGGTTGCGTCGGGTTTGAAAAGAACATAAAAATACAGGTCAGAAATGACAACAGTGAAACGGTACGATGACAAAGAAGACATTGGATGACATAATTTCTAGTCTGACAATAAAGCTTAGCGACTCGGCGATTGCAATCGATTCGGTTGAAAAAAAATTGAGCGGATGTATTAATTAAAATAGTTGACAAATTTCTCTAGTAATTTTTTTTTTCCTGGAACAACCGTGAAATTGTATCATAAACTAGGAGTCTGGTGCTTGACTTGTAAATGTCATGGTAGACAACACAGAGTAATCATCCAAAGTAATCTCATTATAACGGACCTAAGTCAATCCTGTCAAAAACGAAGTCAATAACATGCTATTGATGAGGAAAAAGAAACGGGAAAAGAAAATATTATAGAAGTACTTGGCATGGGTCTAAACACAACTCGAACATAACCACTGAGTGTGAATTTTATCGCAGTGCTGGACGAACGACACGCTGGAGCTTGGAGGCTGTAAAAACTAATACTTGGAGGACGTTTGCGGATGAAGCCAGAAGTTGAAACATTACGGCAGTACGTAGAATTTACAGCGTAAGTTCAGCATAAATTGAACAGAATACTATATGACTGTTTTTTCAAGATGTATTACATGTGTTCACACACATTACTCTTCCTTTAAAAGTTTGATGCATTTTTCATTTATATACTTGACAACGAGAATGGATGACTTGAACCCACCTGAATCATGGAAGAGAATAACATGGATCATGATGATTCGCGCCGGCCATGAAAACAAGATTATGGTCGCTGTTCAATGCTCCCTGAACACTGAAAACTTCTCGAGTCATACAGACTAAATTTCCCCAAACTGGCATGGTTTTCGGATGTGTGTCCTCCGAGGGTGATGTGATGCATCCGCGTGTAATTTCTGACCACTGTAGTTAAGCCCTTGAGAACGAGGGAAGCCAATGATAGGCTGTATGTATGGCAGCAGGATTCGGTCCCGTTACACCTCAGGGAAAAGTTAAAAATGGTTGTCAGCTAATATTTACGACTGTACCAGTCCCAATGTTTGGCCTCCGAATGGAGGCCAAACATCAACCCGATTGACTAATGATGAACAGGGCACTGTCGAGAAAGACGCTAATTCTACAGATGCCTAGTTAATTGACAGAATTGAAGCAGTTTTTGAGACCCTTCCCAGGGAAAGTGTAAGACCCGCTTGCTCCAGGTTCTGGACCCGGATTGAGGCTGTAACGCGATAATGGAGGTTATTTTGAGTAAAATTCTTTGAAAATAGTATAATTTCTTTGTCTATTGAATTTCTTTTAAATTGCTCATATTTTGTAGTTACCTACCACTTTCATTTTTCCTATGAGACTGTCAAATTTATCCCGAGCACCCTATAAATCACGTGCAAATTTAAAATTTATAAATCCGAAATATTCTACTATTGGAATCAAGCTTGAGCAGATATTTATCCGATTAATTAAGGTTCTCACTTTAACTTTATTCAAAAAATATGATGTGCTCTTTGGAATGAAACTTTGTTTTTCATTGATGGTTTAGTACTTCCTGAAAATAAATGCATTTATACAACTTACAATTACATTAAAATACTAGTTTGACATCACCGCTGAGTGCTGACTCAGCGCGAACACTGAGAACGTAGTAGGTTGATCCCCATTACTCAGAATAAATCGTCGACCGTGAGTCTAGGGGTTCTATTTTGAATCACGTAGGGCTCAGGATTCTAGAATTAAGGTGTGGAAAAGATCATGTTATTACTAATTTTCTTCAATGGGAAGGGTGTGAATCGCTTGTCATTTCCAGATACGACTACGGTATTTGATACATTATGAGTGAATTCGAGCTAACTTTAACAGCAGAAAATGCGTAATCTTAAAGAAAATCATTTTTCTACCGAAGTGGTATATGTGCTGACCGACTAATGTTTCGTATTTTTTATATAAGACATTGGACGGACACTGTAGTCTGCGAATGTGTTCGGTAGGACTCGAATTCCTTCGAAGCTATATAGAGGTTGGAGCCATGACCACTGAACTACGGAATTCTCCGTGGAAGCCGTTGGGTCAAATTGAGTCCTGATGTGTGTTTTAAGGCAATTGAAAGAACAATGTGCTAGGAACGTACCAGGTTTTACTAGGAAAAGATATTCTTTCTTATAACCGGGCTGTGGCAAATTGCTATTTTATAGATATATTTACCGTGACCGAGTTATCTGGAAAAAAAATCCGTCCACTCTTTTAGTATCTAATAATAATAATGTCTCTTCCATTTTTAATTTATTTTCGAATTTGGGGAAAAATGGTTCCCTAAGGGCGAATCTTATATTGGTGTAATGTTGAACAATATATAGCTTCAATGAAACTTTGCGTGGCTGGAGCATATGCTGTTCAGTTTTTAGAAACTAGTTTTGACTAAAGTTGTGAAGAACGAATTGTGACGTTTAGTGAAATTTTCATTACTTTATTGTCTGTTCTTGTCGTACACCTTCAAAAAACTAGTCTAGATTTTTTCAGTTCTCTCGTGATTTTTCTTTGGCTCTGATTCTTCTCTGGATTGATGTCGGGTAATTGAGTTCTTGCTTCCTTTCTTTTCGATTGCAGCTATGCGATATTTAACATAGCAAAAAAATTTTTACCTGAATCATTCAAATACATGTACGTATACACCTCGTTTGATCGTTGTTAAATTGTTAGGGCAACTGACGACGTAACGTCGGATAGCTCGTATGTTCCCGCGTTTGTAATATTTATGTAACTTGAGTACGGGATTGCAGCCTCTTAGGTAAATCTCCCGAGTAAATGTAATAAATTTCACTAATTCATGTTTTCTGCACTTTGTGATCCAGAAACCGACATGTGAATAGGTCTCTTGGGTGAGAATTTTTCACTTCTGAAATAATTCTTAAAGAGTGTTTAGTGATCACTGTACATCATCCCATTGGAGGGGTTATGAGACGCTGGTAAAGGCGACTCGTTAGGTTTATTAATTTGATGAGACATGGCCAGCCCGGCACAAGAGCCACAACTCGATACGGGGTGATTGGATTTTGAAGGCGATCTTGAATTGGTTCCAGAGGATTTGAAAAGCAGTTTTGAAGTGAAACCCGTAAGACCCACAAGGGGCTCAGTACTATCAGTTGCGTGCAATTAAGCCAGGGTATGCGTAATTCCTGACCGCATGAATCCCGCAGTTAAGTTATGTGAACATATTTATTATGTGTCTAACCAGCTTCTCTCCTAACAGCATTGTGGTATATTAGATGTCTGCGTTAATAGTAAAACTTTCGTAACCTGTCGTGTCTTTAATTTCCTTTGTAAGTTAGGAAAAGATGATGATGATACGCATGTTAATAATAGCCTTACAGCTCATGATACACGCTTACCGAAGACTGAGATAATGAATCAAATATGACGACTGTTACTAAATTATTGCTTTACGACGTAAATAAATTTTGTTTATCCAAACATTGGGCTGGTGGCAGTAAATGATACCTAAAAGAATATATGATTCGGTCGGAAAATATCAATTTGACTCTCGATTTTTGTGACACGTTTGAGATAAATTACCGAGAAAGGCGCATCACGATAATATGATGTCACCCATAGGAGGGGTATAATAATGACAACGTTATCTGTGGGATTTCAGCATATTTCATCCATCCAGACTAGAACTGCATAACAATGTTGTGCAGTGATGGGATTGTGAAGTTTTGACAACTTGTCGGAATTATCAGGCTCTAATTTTATTTTAGGTATTCGAAATAGCAGCAGGGTCACCAGACGTCCCCTAGGACATCAGTTACACGATAATAACTTATGTGCAACAAATAAGGTTGGATAAACCTGGGATTGAACATTTAGTTATTAGGGCCTCTACGATCAGAAGGATAAGGTTTCGAGTAGCATTATCATAGCTACTAGGTCAATCAATGGTAACTTCCAATCACAAACCGAAGGAAATTGATACACAGAACGCTTTTAACTGGCCTGATGTATTAGGAGAAGGCCGTCACGAAGTTAGTGTTCTTGATTCTTGGCTCTTCTCAATGGGGGATCCCTTGGGTCGATCCGGGGCGTAGAACTCCACGTGTTGCGAAGTGGTGGTGGTTCTGATTTGTGCCCCCGGTGAGGGAGAAGAAGAGTGGTCAAGGTTGGGTTGTGACTGAGCCGAAGGTGTGAAGGCAAAAGAAGAGGGAAAAGAAGGAGGTAGTTCGTGGTTAAGTGGTTGTGTGCAGAAATGCTGCACGTTGTGCGTGGTGGTATTCGTGGACGTTGTCTGCAGGTCTCCCGAAGCACGAGACAATAGGAGCTCTGTGCGCCGTGCGTGTGAGTGAGAGAGTGAGGCTTCTGAGATGGAGTCTAGCGCTGTTGCCATATCGCACGGGTGAAAATCGGAACAGCGTTTTGGTGAAAACTACTTACGCAATATTCTCAACAAAGTTTAGGGTTTTATTAATGAAATTGGTGATTAAAGCTGCGAAAGTGTTTGTGTTAATGATAATGAATTTCTGTGATATTAAAAATGCGGAATTAGTATGAAATAAAAAACATGAAATTTAAGTGTGGAATTAAAATTTTGTCAGGCATGGCTACGTGTGCTGGTGGTTCACTACAGGATCATAAACAGCCCCATGCACACAGTTCCATATTGAATAAAAAATTTCTAATGTGTGTGAATTATTCTTAAAGTAAAATATCTATGTGTTTCACAAACATTTTTGAGTTCTAAATCTTTAGAAAGATAAGTAATAATAGCAGAGAGTCAAAAAAGTCTTGTGGCAAAATCATAGTGTCAAAAGTGCTAGCTTTCAATAACGTGACTTCAATCCTTTTCCGTTTCAAGTTTTACCTCGGTTTAAAAACCGTACTCTCGGGTCCTCTGGGTATAAATAAGTTCCGGTTCAACCAGAGATGAGGCATTTGAAAACTGAAATTGAAATTACACCCTCTTAATTGGTTTATAAAAATCAATGCAATGTATAAACCTGTTGTAACTGTCACCTCGATTGTGCAAATTTTGCACCGTCTATTTGGGGTAGTTTTATTATATCGTACCCTCAAGTTAGGCCCTTCTAGTTTATTTGAGTTAGAACTTCTGACTTTTAGGGAGGAAAATTAACACTAAATTGCTGTGACAAAGAATTGCTGAGTGGGTGTCTGTCTCCGACTCATCGCACGGGAGACCGTGTCTATTTGGATTTTGGAGCTTACAGAATTGTTAAAAACAATTTCAGTTATGCCGGTAAGTAGCAAGCTTAAATATATGAGGTGTGTAAATGTTAAGTTTGTTTTCATTCGACAAAGGGCAAAGAATGGAATTAATTTAGATATATAATTTCATAAATAGAGAAAAAAATATTTGAATGAAAAAATATTCTTGTATAGAATGTTTAATTGAACATTCTTTCAGAATAATTGTGAATAAAGCTCCCACATTAGAAATTGTATGAATATTTATTTAACGTTGAGTACGTGCTGATGATTATAATTGCTTGTATTTTAGTTAATAATACTAACTGGATTTGAATGGTGTCACTAATAAACGATTATTTCTTGTAAATATTTCTACAAAATTAATTAGATTAGCTTTCAGCTCTGATGCACCATTTTCATATGGAAGTTTAAAGATTAAAACATAGTTCCTACCTACAAATTTGATGTTTAATTTTTCTTCATTATTCAACAAATAGTCCAGTATGATGCATAAAAAATCGGTGTTCAATATCATGCAATAGTTTTTACACATTAGGTTTAACCTTTAAATTTTTCTAGGAAACATTGTTTGAGTAAAATATTTAGTATTATTAAAAAGGTGCAATTTTCAGGATGTCTACTAGGTAGTAAAATTGAAAAGTAGTTGAAAAGAGAGTTAAAAGTCCACTTTACCCATCAAGATAGTAAAAAAACTCTGAAGAGGGATAATTCACGTGTGCACGCTAATACCTAATCTCTAAATGTCATGTGTTAAAGAAACTAAGTTTTATGTATGCTACTGGGTTAGATACACTCTATTTATCAAATATACTTTTAAATAAGTATTTACAAGGTTCGAATTTTTTTTAACTGGTGTTATTGCATCTATAATTGACTCAAACTATTCATTATAAGAAAATTACTTGCATCTGGACATTTGGATAATATTCAGTTTGGAAAAAATAGGTAGTAATTTTTTACTTTGAGTGGTAGTAATAAATAGTAAATAAGTAGTTAAATTTAGGGTTTTTGTGAAAAAGAGAACAGTAATTGATTTCCAATTTTTGGTGCTTGTATATTCGTAGTTAGATAGAAATTACCAATTTTTCTTCTACGCACTCATCTTCGCAAATGAGTATTTAACGGATTATAGCGGTAGGTTACTCACTGCAATTCTATTCTTTCAAGCACGGGAAAAATTGTTTTGAGGAGTGACTTCAATAGAATCTCTGTTTCAACGGCAGTAACGCGCTCGAATGATTGTAGGTTACGTTAAGTTGAGTTAGGTTACTTGAGGTTATGTTAGGGTAGGTTGGGTTAGTTAGATCAGTTCAGTTACATTATGTCACGGCTATAACTCGTTAAATACTTATTTGCGACGGAAATTGCATAGAAATAAAGTTGTTTATTTCAATGTCATTACCATTATACATGCGACAATAATTGCAATATTGATTATTGTCCTCTCCTTTACAATTACCAACTTTGGAAATGCAATATCAGTAGACATCCTGAATATTGCAGTGATACACACAGTAAGTTTTTCAGTTAATTTGCCTATGTTAATTACAAATTTGTTAATGAAAATGTCACAAACCATTTACATAGTACATATTCATGACTGAAAACAAGTACTCTATTAATATACTGAAATATATTTGATGTCAGAGTAATGGATCAAATATGTTTACAATGAATATATATGTTCCTGAATTAAAAGTTAGCTAATCAAAACTGGCAATGATAGAGATATTGGCCATTTTATAAATACGTCATTTACAACTTGCCTACTTCATTTTTTTTAAATTGCCAAGAGATGCAATGCTGCATCAGCCATCATTCACAGTTACTAGGCTATGTCTTCTTGAGTTTGGTTTGAATATGTTAGATAAGGTTCAATTAGTTTTTACTTCTTGGTGCCCTGTTAACACATTCACTACATGTTGGTACATTTGTGTACCAGTATGTGTAGCAATTATAGCAATTTACCACTTGGTAAATTGCTCATTAAAGTACCGGTAACAAGGGCTACCGTTTCACTGATTTCACCTACCAGTATTTAAATTAGACAATGGAAAACAAGTTCAAATCTCATCGTAAAATTAAATTTTCCCCGCTTGTTAAAAAGGATAAGAATGTAATCCAGCAGTAAAGATGGCTTCTTCCAATCTAACCAAACCTACCATAGCAACTGCAATAATGAAGTGAACATGATGAGGATTTCTTACTTGCTAAATATTTTATGAGTGTGAGAAAACAATTGCGTCAAATTTGATTCACTGTAATTGCTGGTATCCTGCTTATTAAAACCATCAATATCTTCAAACCTGTTATTAGCGTCAGTTTTTGTTGCAAAATGTACAATTTACAGGTGTGCATCTACTGATTGCAATAATCACATACCGAACATAATTTCAGTGGTTCATCATTACTGTAGTTTTACCAGAACTGCACCAAAGTATGCTTCTGATAGAAATAGACACAATGACATTTGAGGGAATATAGTGTTGGCAGTTGTGATTTAGGGTAGATAATGGCTAGTGAAACCCTAGGTATGATTGTCTTGGGAGTTAGTACCTGGCTAAAAGTGTAAGGAAGCATGAACTGAGGACCAGCTCCTGGTTATGAATTATTTGATTCATGTCAATTTCTTGGGCCACATTTTTGGATATGCAATCCTTCTTTAAAAAAAAAACTCTTGAAAGTGCATGTATGATGAATTAGAGCCACTTATGTCTTTATTTGAGGAACAGAATGATGGTGAAATTATTGTATTGATGTCTCATTGAAATGATGCTTGTCAAATGATTTCATTAGATATTGCATATTTGTCAATAGAAATGATCACAACTTTTGGAGTGACTGGTCATTCTGATGAACACTATGTTATGAATTGGAGTCTGGAGCACTTCGAATTTAGGCATGATTGTTTGATATAATGCTAAGCTTATATTTTGCAGAAAGAAAACTTTGACTAGACACCAAAAATACAAACCTAACCAAATTTTATCAAACTTAAGGGGATGTTGTTTTCCCACTATGATCTGCCACATACAGCAAGCCTCATGATTAGACTCTAATTGAAAGTTAATTTAAAAATGAAGTAAGTTGCATGAGAGTAGAATTTTGAAGATTATAAGTAAATAAAAAATACACCTATTGCAGCAACTTAAAAAATTCTTGTACCTTTTCAGACCATTCTGCAGTGAGCAAAATATATGAGTATGAAAAAGGGATTAATCATTAACTTTGTTCAAAATATTTCAAATTTTAGGTTTGTGAAATGAACTGCGCTTCTTTTGAGGCAGAGATCCTGAAGTATTCTTGACAGTGCAGGTATTAAGGAGTGTTATACTTTGAAGAAAAATTGTATTGAAGAAATAATACTGAATTCTTTTGTTTTGCTTGTCCTTCTAACGGAAATAATCATTAATTATAAAACAATGTTGTTTTCCTGAACAGTGTGCTGTAAAAGTTCTGCACCTAAAATATTAGTATTTTTGAAAGTGGGAAACTTTTTTTTTTTTTGAGCAGAATCGTGGCAACAGGAGCAGCCAGTCAATGATGAATCTGTCTGACATGCAGGAGAAGCCTGCTCGTGGCAGAGGTGGTGGTAGAGGGCGAGGAAGAGACTATGTCCAGGGCAGGGGCAGAACCCAAGAGGAGCGCTTTAGACCAAAGCCACTGTTTGAACACCCAAGTCCACACCCTCATCATCCACACCCTCATCATCCACACCCTCATCATCCACACCCTCATCATCCACACGCTCGTCATCCACACGCTCGTCATCCTCGCCCTCATCATCCACCTGCTCGTCATCCACACCCTCATCATCCACCTGCTCGTCATCCACATGCTTCTCATCCTTCCCGGGGTCGAGGAGGTGCTCGTGGGTATCCCCCTTCAGGACCTCATGCCAGTCAACAATATAACAGGCCACCTCCAAGTTACCATGGATATCAACCTAATGCTTCAGGGAATTTTCGCTGCATTCCTCCAAATCGTCCAAATGCTCCTCAAAATTACCCAAATATTCCACCTAATTCTAATGTTCATCCTAATTATTTCAATGCTGCTCATGATTATTCCAATGCACCTCAGAATTTCCAAAGCGATCGTGAAAATTATCCCAATGACTATGACCATTCAAATCATTCTGGAAACTATTCTAATGCACCTGAAAATTATCATCGGAGCTCAGGAAGTTTTCCTAATGCTCCTCATAACAATTACGGAGATAGATTTAATCCGCAGCCTTTCAGAGGATGTGACCAAATACGACCTTCATATCAGCCCATGGAGAAAGAAATCCCGGGTGGGAAATCGTTTTTGGACGTGAAAGATCTGGTCAAAGTCCTAATTGAGGCTCCGCTTCTAAGACTTTCGTCAGAAACCATTTTGAACAAATTGAAGTGTTCTGAGAAAGCACTTGCTGTCGTGTGTGCTCACAACAAGAAATTAATTTCTGTTAGTGAAGGCACAAATGGAATGGATGTAGATCTTATTCCAAACATAGTAATGTGTGAAGAATATTTTGGAAGTGAAGGCTGTGCTGCATCTGAACATTGTGGAAAGTTCCATATTTGCAAGGCATTTGCTTCTGGTGATTGTCCAGACAGTACGAAATGTGAATTTGGCCATGTTTGGAAAACAAGTCACAACAAGAAGCTTTTTGAGGAAATGATGCTGGAAAGTTTTGCTGAGCCGTTGCTGAAGAACTTGATGAAAAAAGTTGTACTTCGCAAGGTTGGCATTTCAGTGTGCAAATCTTACAACGAAGGAACTTGCAGCACAGGCAAGCAGTGCCATGCGCTGCACGTCTGCCAAAAACTGCTCGACGGAGAGGGCAAATGTGTGCCAGAAAAATGTACCCTTAATCATGATATCTTCGAACTCAAATGCTTGTCTCTTCTCACCATTGCTGGTATTGACACTAACGATAGCAAGCGAGATATCTTGACCAAGGTTAGGAAATTGGTTCAGCATTCTGTTCAGTCTACTACCTCTGAAGGTTTGGTAAATGATGCCAATAAAAAGGTTAGTAAGAAGTTAGATTTCTTTCCAACCATCACAGAACAAGAGTTAGCTGCATTCACTGTTGTGGAGTCGTTAGTGTCGACTCCTAACTACTGGAATTTCCTTGACAAATTACTAGAGCTATTAAAAATAAGCCAGAGTAATTTTCTTGAGCTTCTTCATTTCTACAAAAAAACTTTCTTGGTTTATGAGAGCAATGCTAGAACGTTCGTCAAGTTACAGCCGAAATTAGATTTGTGTGTTCACTACAAATTCCAAGATAATTGCCATGCTGGTAAAAACTGCAACTTTTTGCATCTTTGCCGTGGGTTTATCGCTGGGACCTGTAATGATCCACATTGCTCTCGATTGCACAAGCTCGATGTCAGCCCAAATAATGATATTTTAATGCGTCATTTTCTCTTGAAGGTTCCTAGCGAGTTAGTGATTAATTATCTGAAGACAAGATATCGACTTGGTTCTTTGCCAGTCATTTGTTTTTACTACAACAAAGGTGATTGCAGCAATAAGAACTGTCGACAGCTTCACATTTGTTACGATGTTTTGTTCACGTTGAAGTCTTGTTACCAGCAAAATTGTGATAAAAACCATGACATCTTGAGCGACCACAATCGTGGAGTGCTTTCTGCAGTCGCCGATGTTGGTGATCACGATATAAAAACGGCTTTGTCTGCAAGATTGTCACAGATTCCTAGAATGTCTGTGTCAAACAAAGATTTCGGAGAGAACAAGGAGTCTGTGCAGAAGGAGTGGGTGCCTAAGTCCGACAGAAACTCTGAGGACAATGACACCACAGCGAAATTTGGAGGCAAAGAAAAACCTGATCAACAGTCCGCCAAATCTTCTTATCAACTTAACGGTGATGTAATTGTTCCTGAAATTTGTGTGGATCATATCCAAGACACGTGCCGTCCAGCCACAAACATGTGCCCGAAGTTGCACGCACGCGTGGCTTACCATTGGCAGTTCAGCTTGAATGGAACTTGGCATAACTTTGCATTCTCGCACTCGAATCTTTTAGAAAAACAGTTTAGGGATGTTTCTCAGACTTCGGTTGATCTGTCGCCCTCAGAGTATGGCCGAACTGCTCAAGAAAAGCTGCCTTACTCGATGATGAAGGATAAAGGATTAACTGTTGACTTCGATAAAATGGAGCTGTCATCGTTGGAGTCAACTGCCGTTGCCGTCCGACGAATTGGGACTCCGTCCTCAGCAATTACTTCGAGTAATTATGCCACTGTTTTTGGTTGGTTCTTCGAAGATAAAAATGGAGCTTGGATTGAGTATGGAAACTGCGACAGCACTGGTGTTGAACAACATTCGACTACTGTGACATCGTTGGATATTGAGAAAGCCTATTCTAATAATCTATTGACTCTCCAAATGCCAACGGGTAGGTTCACTTACACGCTTAACTTCCAAAATAAGACTCAGATGAATGAAACGACTCGCGTCGTCCGTTCTGTGCGTCGGCGACCTAAGCATGTAATTATTGAGAAACTGGAAAGTGATCCTTACGGACTGAGAAGGAAAAAAAATCAAGAAGTGCTTGGTGATACAATCCAATCTCCATGTAGTACTGGTAATGCAGGGGACACGTTTAGCTTACATTACCGTTCGTTTTGGTCAAACATGGAGGGCCCAGGCCCGGAGCTCCACCCCGTTGAACCAAGTTCTGCCGAAGGATCTGACCTCGTACGTAGTATTTTGTGCAATATGCCCTCAGCAAAAATTCAAAGTATTCGCCGCCTTCAGAACACCTATCACTATGATTCCTTTGTTAATAAAATGAACTGTCACGAGGCGACGAGGAAAAAAGCGGTCCTCACGCAACGCTTGTTTCATGGAACGCGGGAGAAACATGTGTCTTCCATCAGTGACATGAATTTTGAATACAGGAAGGAGTGCGCAGATTCGGGACAGAAGTTTGGTCGTGGAGCCTATTTTTTCAACAAGTAAGTACCAAAGAAGCTTAAAGCGGAGTCTAGCCAGTAGCGTGAATAGAATTGAAAAACCTTGTGTGAGATAATTACGATGACATTCTTGGAGCATAGTATTTGACCACTAAAAAAAAATCGCGTAACATGCGTCTGTCCAAATCCCATGCCGTCAGATATCAATCATGCTCAGTCACCAGAGTATAAGTGAAGAGAAAAAAATGGTCGCACAGTTCTCAGTATTCACGCATAAGTACATGTTCTTTTCGCATTGAATGGGAAAGCGGCAGTTGGATGAATGTTTGGGTGCTCGTCGATATTACATGAACTTTTTTCCAATTACGCTATTTTCGTGGATGACACTGTCAAGTGTTGCATAAGTATATTACGCTCGAAGTCACGCAGAGAATGTTTTTGTATCGAAATAAATTTTTGGTCAACACTGGATTTACCACATTAGGAGTTAGGGATTTCTCAGCCAGTATTTGGACAAGATTTTTCAACTTGTTGGATGTTCTAAGGGAGGCGATTATCTTAAGGAGCTGGTTTCAGGTTCTGATAATTTTACCTTGGCAGTTAGGGCCCCGAGGCATCTTGATGGGTTTCCTTATTAAGTTCTGACCTTTATTTCGAGCGCAGACATTATTGCCAATGGTTAATAGTTAGTGGGGAATTACCAAATATTTAGTAGTTTTTATTTGTAGTCTACATTGTATGCTCTCAGCTTCCACACATGTCTCCTCGCTTGGTGGCTTATCGCATGATTAAACTGATTCTACTGTAGGTCATATTATAACGTAAAGTGAAATTTGAGCAATTCTGCAAACTGAGCAACTATGCTATACATTTTTTAACGGAAAATTGGCAATTTTTCAGATTTTGAAGGCATGATGAAATGTCTTGAAAAAACAGTGAACTGAATGATGAGAAAAGCACAGTAATACTCAGCTACATTTATGAAGTAGAGCTTGTAACGATTTTGATTATTTCAGCGCTGCCCTGGCGCACCAGTTTGCTTCCAACCTGGCCGGGGAGGACGCTAGCAGCCCCGTGGTGCTGGCCGTGGCCGAGGTCTACGTCGGCACCGTGGCGCTGGGGAACCCTTCTGGCCGGTCTGCCATTGATGACTCTGGCGTCTTGCCGGACACAACCGTTGATAACCTTGAAGTGCCTTCGATTTTTGTCAAGTATGAAAAAAAGGAGTGCTGCCCTCTCTACTTCATCAAGATCGAGGCGTAAGCAGTGTAAGATTTCTCCGGAACCCCTAAACCTGTATTGTCTTGCAATGAGGATGCGACTCCAATACATACCTGTAGGTTGGATTACTATTTAGAAAATCGTGGTAAGAAGTGCTTGTTCCTAAATTTTCTTCAAGGTTTAGGTAATGCATTTTGCCTGTGTTTTTGTAAGTGAACATACTGTGCTCAAGTATTACAGTTGGACTATTTTCGTCGATATTATATCTACAAGTAGCCAACCCTAGCATGTACTTGTTAAACAATAGATATCAGCTGTGGAATGGGTAAACTTAGTTACTATGCATTCAAGATTTTTCCACATTCAACTGAATTGAGAGGAAAATAATCTCCTTTTGAAGTTTGAATTAGTTGCAATCAACACATTATAGCAAGCCTTCGTACAAGATAGTTTACGTAGTTATAATACGCCACCAATCATCTTAAATAATTACCTATTTTTGCTGTTGAAGGATTCCCAATGCACCAGAGTTGCCAGAAATATTTGATAACGGGTTGATCTGTTCAGTTTCATTTATTACACGCTAAACATTTGAATTCTTGACGATGCACGTGAGCCCGATCACCTCGTTGCAGTTATCGCAGATTTGGTTAACCTGCGATAACCATTGTAAGCTGACTGTGCGTGAGTGGTAGGCTGACAGTCGTTGCACTCCTTGAATATTTGAACTCGTTTTTTAATTCGCATCTCCTCAAGTCCATATTTGCTCAGGGTGAACTCTTCAAGAGAAATGATATCTAGGTATAAATTTGTGCGCTGTAAATGGGTTTGAATATTTCACGTGCCTTTCATTAATTTGAAAAGACAAATAGAGCAATCTTCAAAGTCTATGTTTAGCTGTTTCTACAAGGTTCGTACGTATGTATACTATAATCTATATTTAACAGGGCTTTGCTTATTGTGATCAAATTCCGAAGTAAATTTTATAGTGTACGAAAGTTGTGACAGATGATATACTAGTTCAACATTGATAGTTCTTGGCACGGATTGTCTCGGAGTGGAAAGTTCGTATTAAACCTACGTCTGGTGATAGGTATGGATATGCTAAAGCGTGCATTGACTATTTTGATAAGGGCTTGATAAGAATATTTGGTAGCTTCAAAACAGAAATAATTTCGTTAGCATTCCATCATAACGCATGGTTTTAGTTCACCTCTATTGATATCTATGATTGAAAATGAAGACTGCAACATTTTGAGTGGTTTAAAAAGCAGAAATTCTTATAACACTCTAGATGAGCCTTCACTTTCCTTTAATCATATTTCAAGTGTCTGACATAGTTTCCTCAGCCTTTGAAAGTAGGCCAGTTGAGTGTTTTTTGAGTGCATCTAGCAGAAAAGTATGATTTCTGCACTCCACACTTGCACTCCGAGTGCTTCTAACAACGCTTCTGACCACCGACCGTCAAGATCCCGCGCAGTTTCTAACCGACATGACCGTCTTAAAATGCTATGCCTGATACGAGATGCTCAATGGGACTTGAAATTTATTTATAAGCTTTTTCACCAACTAATCCTTTTTTTAATAGAAATTCTTTCTATTACGTTTTAATATTAAAAATAGTGTGTTTCCCGACGTTCTTATGTTGAATAATATACAATACCTTTCTGGCAAAGCACGATCCTATCAGAGAAATGTGTTCCCGGGTGTTACAGCTTTCCCTAAGAGGTGAACTCTCGAATGCGAAAATGGCATCCTTGGTTGATCGCAGGTCCTCGACTTGAGGAATTCTTCGCAGATTGCCTGACGGGCGGAGTCCTTTCTGTCTCGCGTGGCGCCTTCTCTGTGGCTCAAGTGGAGCCGTAATTTCTTCCTGTACCACTCATTGATTTTGTAGATTGTACGGTTGTGCAAAATCGAACTTCGAGGAGATGTGTTAGTAGATGGCTATCATAGTTTTCTCTCACTTCAAAAGTTAATCATAACATGAGTTTTTTTTGAATTTCTGTTTATTTTAAGGCATGTAAAACTTTTTATTCTTAGTTTAATTGGAATCTCTGTAATGGATTGTATTTCTTTTATTTCAATCAAAAACTGTGTTCAATTTATCGATGTTTCTCTGTTCCCCAAAAGTCTGTTTCTAACCTCACTGCTTACGGGAAATTCCGGACGTAAATATAGTTCTGAGTACGTTATTTTTTGGATCATCCGGTAGTGTAAAAAATAATCTGTGGGTGTATTTTGCACTTTGGTATTTCTAAGGCTAGATCATATCCTTAAAAGGCCTACCTTGGGAAAATAACTTTCTTCAGATGTATGTGTAAATAATCCTGCACAATCTTCAACACTTGAAGAGCTGTCAGTGAATTTGTGTTTAGAATTACCCCTTCTAAGCCTCAGAAGACTACTAAGTCCTCTTTTGAAAATATTCTAGATATATCGTATTTCTTTTTAACGCTTTCTCTAATGGATTCTCTGAAGTTTACTGCCGAGTGGCAGTTCCTTCCTCATTCTGATGTCGATGACAATTAGATGCTTGTGTCATTCTAATGACTAGTTGTGGTAACGGCTATTTGGAGAGTGTAATGCTGATTAGAAAGGGTTAAGTTGGTTGCTATTAGCTAGTGTGTCAACCTATTGCACTTGCTGTACGCTTTCGTTTGTTCTTAATTCACTTTTGAATTGAGTATGAGAATCAGATAAATTTCGCTGTCATGAGTCAAACTGAACGATCCGAGTGAGCCAGTAATATAAAGCGCCCGCTCGTGACTTAGGTGGCTGACGGAAATTGGACGAATTTTTCAATGGCTTGGCACGAATATGAGTGATGAAGCACACATGCCCCTCTCAAGCTGAACAAAAATACGGTTGGGTCTGTAAACTAACTCTCCGCCGTAACTGCTTCAGGGAGTTCAAGTGAACGCAGTGCCTTTGAACTTAGACTGACAAAATGAATAATGAATGAAAGCGCCCAAGAATTTTAAATATTTGTCCTTCGGAGGAGATAAAACTATTGTATCTATAGGAATTAAGAGTTCCCGAGGGGGAAGCGGGAAACGTGAGGGTCCAGAGCTCAAGGCTATGTAGGTCTTCTTTCTATTGAGATAGAAAAGGTATATTTTGTTACGGAGGATTGCCACAGAAGAAGAACGCCGAGGTCGAGTGATACTTTCTTCGAGAAAATATGACTGTTCGATGGTAAATGCGGAGGTATTAGATTTGCAGCCATCAGATGAGAGGACGTACTGCAGTATTGATAGGATGTCAACCGACGACCCAACTGAAGGAGAGCGCTACCCACCAGAGTATTTACTCACTGACGCCCTCTGGAATGCCTCCTCATAACCTCCAAGTCAAGACTGGTGTAATTGTAATTTAGGAATATATCTACAAAATGGCTTATGTAACGGCACCCGATTAGAATTTACAGCTATGCACGAGCGTTGTATCGAGGCATCCCTGATAGTCGGCCCTCTA
The DNA here is from genome assembly GCA_014220935.1 of Platorchestia sp. MABIK. Lineage (NCBI taxonomy): Eukaryota > Metazoa > Arthropoda > Malacostraca > Amphipoda > Talitridae > Platorchestia > Platorchestia sp. MABIK. Next base: position 51,515 of record JACJUY010005820.1, read on the forward strand.
GCTGGCAGGCGGGCTCACATCCCTGGGCTAAAACTGGCACCAAGCGACCCAAATCTTCCTTTTACCTTGATGAGAAACCAATTTCCTGTAAGACTGATTTACGTTGCGACAGTTAACAAGACGCAGGGCAGACTTTCAACCAGGTAAGAATTCTCCTACCAGAACCAGTGTTCAGCCACGGTCGACTACATGTGGCATTTTCAAGAGTAAGGCGACTCTCGGATGTATGCGTTTAAAGTTACATGAACTACCAAACAAGGAGTAAGAAGAGAGCAAACTATAACAAAAAAATTATGGGTAGAAAAGTTTTAAGTTTGTTAACTAAAGGGAAAATATTTTTTGTATTAGCATAGCAGTTTAGTATGTCCTTTGTTTGTATATGGAGTTTAATTGTACATAAAACCGGAAGTTCTGTTTTGTTGAGACTTATTCCACTTAACTATGAAAATCATGCAAAGCCATAACCCGTTTCATTATTTCAATCCACTAAGTCGGAAAAATTCTACGGATCTTGCAAGAATGTATAATATTTAAAAATTTATTTTTGATTTATAGCTTTATACATCTGAGTTGAACCACAAAAGTAAAATTTTTAGTTTTTAATTAAAAAATTTTTCGGTTTTTGAGCTAGACAGTTTTCAGTTTTTGAGCTAGAAAATTTTCAGATTTTGAATTTGAAAAGCATGTGTAAATTCTGCTTAATAAAGAATCGGGAACAATTCCGGAATCGGCCCATCAAAACTGTCGGCTACAAAATCACTTTGGCAGTTACGGAAGCGTTACTGTACGTGAGGAAGTTGTTGAAACAACGCTTGTCAGAAAGAATGTTCAACTCGGGCGTAGCTCATAGCAAAAAGGTAGTGTTTATTCCAGGCAGTGATCCTGAAATAATGAGGGCTCCTTTGTAATATCATTATCAATGACAAAGAAGTCAATAACGTGTGTTGCAGTATTTCACTTGCTTAGTGGTTAGGCTTCGTCTTTTTTGTTTTCCGTTAGGCTCTCTTTCACCAGTACGCCGCTGCACCATCTACCGATTTCAAGCAGGAGTCTCTCCGTTAGGCTCTCTTTCACCAGTACGCCGCTGCACCATCTACCGATTTCAAGCAGGAGTCTCTCAATTTGTGTTTCTTTCTGCTCCTCGTATTTACCTGTTATATTTTTTAAACGCTTGCGCTGCCTCTTCTCACGGACTGTGCTAATTATTAAATTGAAATTTTAGACCGTTACACTTGGTTTTAAAATCACTTAAACCTACTGATTATTGTAAGACTTGGGCTACCTGTAAAGATGTTCTCAGTAAGCATAAAGTGTGTCAAAGAAATTCATAAAGTTTTCAGGTTTACATTGTACAAGCTCCGGTAGCGGACAGTGTTCAAAATGTGTATATGTACTCTAGTTAAAAACCTGCTCCTGTCCGACCGCCATTACACTTTAAGAACATAAATAAATTGCCATCCCTGCCAGTATAAAGCGTAAATAACAATGTCAATGACCTGAAAACTGAGACTGGCGTGACACATACACGATTTAGTTCATTTTTACTCGTGTACGGGTTCTGTAAGATACATAATTTAGGAATAGTTTTCGCCCATGAATTGTGGCCATGGATTGTGGCTCAAGCTTAAAAATAGCAGGGAAATAGATGCTTATTATTCTGTTTTATAATTTGCAAGTTCTAGCTTGCGTAATATACATCGAAATGTGATTCAAGCAGTAGAGCCAGTGTACATGCCATTCGGATTAGGTGATGAAAGAATCCCGTGTTAGCATGCTTCTCATTGCAGCACTGAATCGCATTGTGGATGAATTTTACTCTGTCCTCTGATTCTTATTTTGACTATTGTATCTTGAATACGTACGTACCAAAGAAGAAATATAAATCTCAGAATTCTAATGCTCTTTTGTTTTTGAAAATCCGTTAAAGTTATTAAAGATTTTTTCGGGTCCCGTACTTGAAAAAACACCCCCTGCAATGAGAAGCATGCGAACACGCGCCCAATACTGCTTGCAGTCGAGTGGACGTCACATGAAAAATCTCATCTTCTAAAACTGGTCTAAATGAAAGATATAAATCTCAGGTTTCTACTGCGGTTTTGTATTAAAAAATCCGTTCATTGAATAAAAATTTATAAAATATTTCTTCAGGTCCCTTTTTTAGAAAATGCCCTGTATAATCGTCATTCGAGAAAAATTTACGCAGTGTCGAATTTTTTGTGGAAGAACTGATACACACGAACTCGAAAGCAAAACACTAGGAAGTTCCTCCACAGGTTTTATGGCCTTACAATTACTCTGGTAACGGTTCCTAATTTTTGCAACAAGTGGACTGCAGAAAGAACTCTTCATAATTGGATAAGAGGACGACCTCAAGCGCGAAGAAGTGAACAGTGTTTTACCCTCATTGTTTTTCAAATCCCCATGTAAGAAACAGTTCAACTTCCAACTCGCTGCCTGGTCAACTGTCATTAGGTAAGTAGGAAATTGATGGTCAGTTTAGATAGGATGTGATACGTTAACTTCAAAAATTATCGGGATTTTTTTCGAGAGTGAACAAGTACCCTTTCTGACAGCATGGGTGTATTAGCATTTTTTGGTTGACAAAAAAGAAGATTTAGTTATTAAAGAATAATGAACCAAGTATCATTCAGCTTTAGAAGTTATTTTAAGATTTTTCTTTCAGTTTATTTACTGTTGCTTGTAGATTCTTCATCGCTTGGGACGAAGTTCAAAATGGCAAAGGTATCAAGTATCTTTTGAATTCAAACTATTTTCGTTAACGTTTGGTCAATGGTGAAAATTGAACGGATCTATGCAAAGCTCAAAATTAATGAGTTTGGTTTTCATCCTTAAATAAAGGAGCTAGCTCGAGTGAAAGATAGCTATCACATGTTTCACTCGTTATTTTTATAAACTTGTCTTATTTATACTTTTTTCTGAGCGTTTATCCCGCACATCAGTCTCTACCTAATGGCAGTGTTAGCAATTTGACTGAAATATGAAGGGAAGATAATACCCTTGCGAACATATGATAGGCAATAACCTTAGATTAGTTGAGTAATCATATCTTATATGCACTAACGAGAGGGTTTTCAGCAATGCGTCACATGGATTATGCTTTCCTTAGTCACCTGTATTTTAAAT
>JACJUY010005821.1:0-56471 GCA_014220935.1 Platorchestia sp. MABIK
GTGCTGAACTCTTTTTTGTGTGTGTGAGTAGTGAGGAGGGAATTGCAGGCCGTTACAAAGGCCCCGACACTGTCGGCCCTCGATTTCAAGTTCAAGTTCATGTGCGTTGTTCATTTAAAAATGCGAGTTTTTTGTTCTTCCCTGATGTAGAATTTTGCCTGCTTAGTTGTCTTTTTATTTTGCAGCTACTTTATTGTACTGGCGTTGATATAAAATCAATGAATTTAGAAATAGGAAACAGCACTAATTCAAAATCAGTTGTGAGACTTAGCGTGGATGGACTTCATCACAATAAGTAATCCTTATCAAAATACAAATAACATTTTCAAATTTTGACTTATGAAAATAATAGTAATTTAGTTTTAAATTTGTTGCAAAATACAGTTTCTGAAATTGAGTTTGTGGGAAAGAAAATTTGTTATTTTCTCTTCCAATAGTTGTTCATCTAAAAACTGGTATCTTTATATGCAAGCAACAGTTTTTATTTTATTTTCATCCAAAATGAACTAAATAATTTAAAATTTCTTTATATTAATAACAGTCAAGCCTGTCAAATTATTCATTGGGGTACAGACTAATCTGCAGTGTATTATTCAGCAGACCAAACAAAGTACATTATGAGTATGATTTTCATTTGGCTGTTTTAATTGTCATGTTGAATCTTGATTAGTCTTCAATCTAATAAAAGTTGTATGTATATGTATATATATTTAGAAATGAAATTGAAATTTATTAGTACATGTGTAATTTCTAAATATGTTATAAAGTATTATAAACCTCAGATTATTCTATATGCATTTTTTCTAAAAGTACCTTTTGATGAATTGAGCTTGAACTATCATGAAATAAAAGGTTATCTCTTGTGGAGCCATACATTCTCTAATCATTTACTTTGTTTGATAAATTTTAGACTTTGAAAAGGCCAACATCATAATTTATTCATTTTTTCTAATATTTGATTAATGGAATATATCATTTATTAATAGAAAAACTTATAAATAAAAATATTGAAATGAAATATAAAGTTCAGAATAGCATCTGATGCTAAACATTCATGCCAATCTCCAAAGATATCTTAAATTTTTTTTGAAACAGAAATTCTTCAATATATTTCTGTACTGAAATTTTTTATTTTATTCACAGCCAGATAGTATAATTTTGTATATACTTGTCTAGTATATATGTATTGTCATTTAATACAATTGTACTGGGTTCAGACTGCAAATGAAACTAGTTGCTTTGGAAATCTAGTTATTTCCTTCATATTTAGTATCAAATTGAGATTCATATTAGTAAATTAGTAAAATTCCTAATAGATATATTCACATTTATTGATATTACATTATTTTTACATTTAAGACAACTATAATGAGTAAATTGCAAAAATATTTAGCAACTTGAAATGATCTACACAGTAAGCAATGAAGGAATAAATGCTATCAATCATTTCATTCAAAAATGTTGCATTGCTGTATTGTTATAACCATATTTTTTGAGCAATATTTTCTTATTTTTTATTGCAATCTATTTTTAGTAAATGTTTCCAAGTTATTAACATTTCATAAATTTTTCATTTAATTCTGTTATTTTATTTTTTCTATGATTGCCACACATTTAAATCATTTAAAAAAATAGCTCTTCCATGAAAATAGGGCTGATTTAATAGTAAGGAAGAATTTTTTGATCCTATTGAAATTTAGTATTTAATATAATAATCTTTTAAGCATAAATTATTGTAAAAAATTTTAAGTCATTGTAGACCATTTTGAATAAAGCAGGATTAATATATATGCATTAGTTTTTTGAAAGTTTGGGTTATTTGTTCATGGATGATGTATTATTGTGTATGTGACATATTTGTTTATATATTTCTTTCAATAAACTATCTAACCTAATAATACCCGTTAGGTGTTTATTTATATATCTGTTTGGTGTCCGCTTCTTAAGAAACATAGGATGTCTGAGTTTGCGGTATGATGGATACCAAATTCCTGTGTATTGAAAGATGGCCTTACATGCATTGATATGTTTGACATTTTATCAGGATAGATTTGGTTAGGACATGATAGGTTAGGAAAGGTAAGTTATGTTGGAATTTTTTCATGGGTCCACCTAACGTAACGATGACATTGTCAGTGGAATTTCCACGGGTCCTGCTACTACCTAATAATGCCCTTGGTTTATTTGTTTGGAGTCAGCTCCTGCCATTTCTCTGTCACGCTCATAAGGATAGTTATAATGACCATACAATTTCACCAGTGCACAAGTACAAGAATATTTTTTACCACGGGAACTGTTAGGATGGATATGTTTGTTTGTCATCCACATCTGAAAAATGTATTCAAGAAAGTTTTTGAATCCCCGTCATTTTTGGCGGGCCGTGCACACTAGTATATTAATATTTCAGGCTGTATTTCTTTAGAAAATTTGAAAAGGAAATATATATGGAATGACAGCCAATCATTTGCTGGTGACATTGAAATTACCCTTTGACAATATCAAATAAAGATATGTGATTGCAGCTCTAAAGTGCAAGTATGAAGGGATTCAACTTTTAGATGAGATCCAGCAATTATGATAGCATAATATCTTATTTTACATTTATATTTTTAGATTAGTGATGGTAAATGTTTGTTACAATAAAGACAGCAAATCTGTACAAATACAGAAATACTTCTTACTTAAGGATGAAAAGCACCAGATGCTGACTGAGTCCAAAAAAAGTTCATGTTTAAAATATATGTACTTAGTGCTACCATTAAAATAAGGAAACATGTTTCATCCTTGTTGGTGACTTTTGCCAAAAGGCAAATGAACTGCATGCTTAAAAATAAAACAATTTTGTAGATTTTGATTTTTGCTATGTTTTCAGTTAATGTTAGTGTAATGAAAAAATATTGTGAAATTTTCCTAACCTCATATTAAATACGTTGAAGCATAGCAGTTATGCAGGACATGGTCATGTATATGAGAAAATACACAATCATATGATCTGCTTGCTCTTGAATGGAAGGTATTGAAACAAAAACAAATATGCTTATTGAATTGTCAAGATATGAATGCTCCTGAACACTTCCTTCCCATATTGAATGATTCTGAAGCAGTGTTTACCACCTCCAGGTAACAAGTTGCGTGCATTTAAGATTTTCTAATCGCATTACAATACCTCTTAGGGGGAGACAACTATTGTGTCTATAGGAATTAGCACTCCCAGGGAGAATGTGTGAGGTTCTGAAGCTATGGTTAGGTAGGCCTTCCTTTTATTGAAATAGAATAGGTTTTTTATGTAGTTATGGACTGTTTTTTTTTTTGCAGCACCTATCAATTCCTTCTTCTACGTTTATTTTGTTTCATAACCTTCTATCTCAACTTATTGTTTATACATACCTTGTGCATAGATTGTAGAAATTTCATGTTCCTTTAAGGAAATCAAACTATTGTTCCCTATGAAATATTCAAAGATATATTAAAAATACTTCAGGAGTGAAATAAGTTTTGAGGTATTCACAACATATTTATAGCATTCAAATAAATGTTCATAGCCATAAAGTTTTTGGAATTTACCCATACGAATTTTTGGATTTTTAAAACCAAATTTTTTTCTATATAGCAATAGAAAAAATTCTGATCAATTGATCAAAAAACTACCTCTTAAATTTAGAGTACTCGGCTTGATCTTTACAATGCAAAAAAGATCTCCATAGGTTAAAAATTAGATGGAATTGCCCCTCAAAGTCGATAAAGCGTCTTTGACCAGAGCGGACTGCTGCATTTGATATTCAAGGCATTTTACAGGACGCACACACATGAAACCACTCACTAAGAAGGTCAAGAGATCGCTAAACCTTTCTAATGGATGGACAGTTGTGTAAAAAGAAAGAAAAAATTTGAAGCAACCAACCACAACTAAGCAGAGCCACAGCTGGTCTCACAGAGGGAGGAGGACAATTTAGGGGTGATTATGGGGGTTTGGGTTGCCAACACAGGACAAATGAAGGAAAAGGGTTTAGGAGCATTTTCAGGCAATAATTTCATTTTTGTTTTTTTGGCTCCAAAAACCGTTCATTTCTCTTGAGGGCACGGTTGGGATTAAATTCCGGATGACGGTAGATTTTCGGTTTGTGAACTCATCTTATAGAGAATTTTTTGCGCATCCAACGATATAATTGGCTCCCAACTACGCACATTGGTTCGTCTCCTAGACGGTGTAGAAGATGCCCACTAGCGTGACCTTGGCGCGCACCAATGGATGAATGATCTCCCACTTGCCCCCCTTATTACAAGTCAGTTTTGGGCGTTCCTCTATGGGAATAGCAAGAGAGTTCATTCATGGCCATACTCAAACAAAAAATTCTAACACTCGGTGATAATTATGATGGTGTAACTGAATGTTTGTTTTGAGTCCGGCTGTTGTGATTCATCAGCTAATTTTAATCACCTCCCGCAGTTTTGTAGGTTCAGGAATGACAAATATATCAATAAGAAGCACTTAAAAAGAGCTACAAAGCAATAGAGTTGATTTTTTTTAAAAAATTGGTTGTAAATAAGCGAAAACAATTTTTGTAAGACTACGGTTCTGAAACTTGCATTTATTTCAACATTTGAAATGGATCTTTCCCACAGTTTTGAAGGTACAGAAATGACTAATATATCAATCAATAGAACTTAAATAGAGCTACAAAAGCAGAAGAGTTAATTTTAAAAGAACACTTAGTTCAAAAATTAGGAAAAAAGGAAAAGCTAATTTTTGAAAAATGGCTTTCGTGAAAACTTGCCTTAGTGACATTTGAAGGGATTCTTCTCCCACAGTTGAAGGCACAGGAATGGCAAACATATCAATCAATAATAGCTGGTAAAACCATCTAGAGATCCAGTGAATACAATTTTTAAATTTCAATTCAAATTGAAAATTAAATTCAAAATAATTTGAAAAAGAGAAAACAGTGGTGGATTTTTGAGAAAAAAATTTAAAATTCAAAAAACAAATTATCAAGAAACTTTTGCACTGGATCTCTAGACAAGACAATCAGCTATTTAGAAGACAGTTTACCTGTTCTGTAACTTCAAAATTTTAGGAGGAGAGAGATTTTCTGCAACACCAATTTTTTCATGTTTTAAAAAACATATATGTGATAAATTTATGAAAAAAAACATAATCCAAAAACAAATGCTTCATCATTTTACACCTATTGTGGAAACCTCAGAAAAATCTGTCAAGAACTGATTCACTTTTTGTTTGACCCCAACTGTAGAATAATTATTAATTATCAATCAATTTATTTGGTAGCGTGCCACTAACAACTTCGATAACCAACCTCCATCCTTAATGGGAAATTAACAATGCAGGAACCACATTAGCTATTTATTGCCTAGAAAGAATACAGGATTACTAACACATCAAATGAATCTAGCGCACCTATTACATTTCAAGTAAATAAACGAGTGAACGCTTAAGGCGTGGCATCGATACACCTAATGCACAGGAGAAATGATTAGAATTTGCTTTAAGAGGATATGCACTAATTGGAACTCAGTTTATGTTGGATTATAGGAAGGTGCTATAGGCTCCGTGACTGCTTTAATTTACGTTAGGAGTTATACGTAGTTAACACGATATACACATCGTTAATTAAGGTTGAACAAAATAGGGCAAAGTAAGTCAAAGGCAGGCCAAGCCAGGCAAAGCCGGGCTCCAAAGGAGCCAGCCGCTATGTCACGCGTCTTTACTCTTTCACAGCACGGAGCTTAATGTTGCTCCCGCTCCCTCAAAGAGGTAGCGAGCTGTCACGCATGACTTTATACGATATCTGTAGCGTAATCTTAAGATTGATTAATTTCCACGAGCAAGCGGTTACGTGTGACTCTAGGGTATTGAATTATACTCAGAATGGGAAACGTTAATTCTTGCTAACTGTAGAAGCATTGGAATTGACATAAAGCTGTTAAATAATGACATAATCATAATTATACCAGAACCCTTCTTGGTGTTGACGTTAGGCAACTCCTTCGGCCAGATGACGCCCTTCTTCTCGTTCTCGAAGTTGATGCGGAAATCAGAAGAAGGTAGAAAGTAGAAATGGATAACGGCCAGCACTTTTGCGACACTCCTCACGGCTGATTTGAACAGATCAAATAACAGAGCGTCCTCCATTAATAACCGTTTCTCACGCGTCGTGATTAAAATCACGACACAACTGTGCCCTTAAATCTATGCTTAATGGTGCCTTCTTCCATCATCTCTTGGAGGCACCTTTGTTGCAGTTAGGGATGCTTAAACTAACTCCTAGTCTAATGACACCATAACAATGTGTCTTGCATTTGGAGGAGGCTGTAATGTTAGTTAATTAACTTATTGTTAATTACTCATTTGCACATATGATGAATTCATCAACCATTGAGTTTAAATCTCACACTTAGTGTTGTACAGATGAAGGTTGTAAAAATATAGTTTTAAAGATTATCTTCTCTATAATTAGTAAACCTACATTTAATTGAAAGTTTTTATTTGTCTGATGAATAGATTTTTCTCCAAGTATCAGGTTAATAATAAAATCCAGAAAAAATAATTGGATGTTTCTCAGAAATGCATTTAGTTAACACTTTAAACTTGTCAGAAGAAGTCCTATAACTGTCAAACATCTCATTGTCACCTGTGTTATGTTTTCATTTATTCTCTGGAATAATGTACTTACAATGTTCATGTCCTAGTTAATAGTTTTAGAATATTTAATTGACAGTAACTTCTATCTTGCAATGTAGCACTGATGGAATTTCATTCCATGTTAGGAAATGAATAGTAAAGCTTCATAGTAGGGAACAGAAACTTAATGCCAATTGTATTTCAGAGTTGTTGTCACTTGTAGCAACCGGCCTCACTGCGATGAGTGGTGCAGGTGACTTTTTTCCATCCGTAAGCAATGAAGGTAATCATCTTCATGCTTTGTCAGCTGTACCCATCAATGATGAGTTGGCTGAGGATGAACGTGATGTTCTCAAAGAGTTTGTTGAACTTTGTCCTGTTGATGGAGTGACTCAAGATAAGACACTTGTGAAACACAAGCTGCCTGGTGAGAAGCCAAAGAAAAAGCGCAAGGGTGAACCAAGGCCACCCAAAGAATTTCAAAGGACTGGCTGTAAGTGCTGGTTCCACTGTGATAAAATCCCAGAAGAGGCTTTGAGGAAAGTTTTTGAACAGTTCCAAAAGATGAAGACATGGAATGAACAAAGTGTCTTCATTTCATCTTTAATTTGCGAGGTATTGTATTCCTAGCTAGCCTATAATACCTCATTTGGTAGAATAGTCATCAGGGATGATCCAATGAAGGAAATTTTATGTATTTGATGAACTTGTCATCATTGAGGATTTCATTTTGTATTCATTCAATTCACTTCTAGTGAAATTATTTTGGTCCATGGTAAGAATGTCTAAGAGATAAGATACTCTTACTTGCATGTGCTGAAAGTTTTATAGTAACATAATTCAGCTTGAGTTCCAAGTGATGATCCTTTTTTATTACCAGTCTCCACTTTCGACTCAATCATTGCTAATTCATATTTAGTTGCTCAACTTATCTTTACATAACATGTCATAAATACCACAATTCAACCTTTGCCCATTTTCCACTTTTATTGTATATTCTCATTGAAATTATGTAGTTTTTGATTTCTAACTGCATATGTGTGATATCTTGATTAGGTAGGGATGAAAGTAGTGATTGACAATTCTCTAAAAGTGTGTGATGCATGAACAAATTTACTATGCAGCTTGGTAATGAAAAATAATGAGCTGAATGTTGGCAGTTTCTCGTGATGTTCTTACATTCTCAGTGTATTACTTTGTTATGATTAAGAAGGGGAGATTCAAAGTTCAAGTCTCAAAGTTTAAGGAATTACTTTCAAGATATAATATCAAATAACTACTAGATGTTGGCACATAAACGTTAGCCTCCACTTCTTGGTAGTGCTTGGCGAGTTTTCAAAGCACATATGTACAATTAGGAATTTACTGGTGGATGATTGTAATCCTTGTGTCCATTGGATACAGCCCAAGTTGTTCAGTGACTTGCAACAATAAAATAACATATTATTGAAAGTTGTACATGCACAAATGAGCAAAATGTCTCTTATTTCTGCTCTTTTTTCATTTTCAGGGTCCAGTAATGAACCATCGCTGCACTAACGTGGATAAGCGCAGAACCAAGAGTATGAAGTATTATCTTGGAGACTACCAGGTCTGCAAGAAAGTGTTTGCTACAACATTGGGCATCACCATGTCAAGGATTTCGTACTTGGTGGATGTTAAGAAAAAAGATGGCATTGTGTTTCCTGACAAAAGAGGGAAAAAAATGCCTGGGAATAAAAAACTGAAAAACATGAAAAAAATCTCGTCTAGTTGTCAAGGTCAGCATTATACATTTCAGACATAAGTAACTTCTCACCTGATCTGAGACAATTGAGTTTTATTTAAGTGTTTCTATTTTTCACACTGTTCCTATTTTAGTCTCTAATGCATGCAACTGTCAATAGAGATTGAGAAAAATTTCCCTCTGTTCTAATTTTTAATAATAGTATAAAGACCTTAAACACTTGATCTTTCATTGTTCAGTGTTACAGCATTGCAATAATGTGCATTTATCTTTTAACTCTCTCCACAGGTTCTTATGGAAGTGCAGCTGAAGTATCACTAGCTGCCGCTAATACTGCAGCCTCCGGGATGCTTTCCAACTGTGGTAAGAAGCAGTGCTTTGAAATGCAGTGAGATTTAGTGTTGAACTGCTGTGATGTTCTTCACTGTTGAATCATGTTGTTGTTTACCTTCCCTATTTGATTTCATCATGCTCTTTGACAACATGAACTTTATTAGAGCCTGAACTGGTCTACTTCACACATAGGTTCTCAAAATGTGTTTCATAATGATTAAGCCAGAAATTATGTTCTGTGCATTTTTCACTGTGACCAATTAATGCTCTGATATTTCATCAAAAAAGTTAAAACCAATTATACAATCAGTTTAATTGGTTTGTGCACATTTGTCTTCTCATTTCTTTATTGAATTTAACTTAGTAGAAGAGTACTGATTATGTATGCCATTCATAGGTTTTTTTTCCTATTAAGATAGTAAAATTTTTCCCATACTTCTATTATTAGTGTATTTATCAACAGTAACCTCTAGTTATTGCAAAGAAATGAATGAGTCCAGAGGCAAGCAAAACACCTACTTACTGCATATACTTTGTCCAATATATCAGTTAGGAATTTACCATGCTGTTGAAAGCTTAAACTTTCAGCTAGGGAGAAACTGTGATGGTGTTAAGCTGGAACTCGTTCCTATGAGCTGCTTGTGTTTCACACCAGGGGACTACAACGCGCCGTGCGGCACGGTGTTTGCACCAGGGATGTACCACTTCCTGGACCCCAAGTCTGGAAGCAGTGTTGAGAGCATGATGGGGGCCGCTCCCAAGATGGAGGAAGAGCCCGATCACGACGACAACATTGATCCTGGCAGCTTCAGGAAGCTTCTGCGTCAGAGGGGGCTGTCGTACGTGTCTCGCCAAGGCAAACTCGTCCCTCCTGCTACCTTCAAGTTCGAGAGATGCTTCTGCACAAATGAATGCCACACACTGCCTGAGGAGGACCGGAGGGAGATCTTTGAGAACTTCTGGCTACTGGGCAGTTGGGATGTTCAGAGTGCCTTTCTGAGGTCTCACATGGTCGAGGTAATGCTTTTCATTCAGTGTTGTTTTGGTCTTGTAAATTGAAATATTTACTGGATGTGAAAATACATGTGGGTCATTTTTGGGATTTTAGGAAAGACCTAAGGTAATGCTTTTCATTTCATGAGTACCCCTCTTTAACTTTCATGTTTAAGGATACAATGAAGCTCATTGCCTGTTTTCAATTTTGAGTCTTGAGTGCCAAGAATTTTTAATTGCTGATAAACTAGCCTAGTGTCCATATAATGATAAGTACCCAATCCTGCCCTCTATGGCTAAGTTTGTGTGGAAGATGAACGTTATTTGAAAAATACGATAACCTGTAAATCGTTGAAAATAAGAAAAAAGTGAGAATGACACTCTAACCATAGGAGACGTGTCTCGGAGTACCTCACGCAGTCTGTTCCCAATGTAATTAATTTCGGAAAAGTTGAAGAGGCAGGAGGGAGCCAAAACGCTTTGCTATTAAGAATATAGCAGGTTTGATTAATTTCTTGAAAGCTTAAATAATCCTCTGAACGTTTTGAGTTGTGCCCATAGGTCATAAGAAATGATCACATGTTCAGTGGAATGAGCAAAAGGGCACAGTTACGATTCGTACTTTTGTATATTTTCTTACCTGAATTCACATGAAAGCATTTTCTTGTCAGTTTATTTTGCAGAGTTTTTCATGAACATTTTTGTTATCAAATTCAGGATTTTTTACACAAGCGCAGAGTTAACAATTTTGTCAACAGACGAGTTCAACCGAGTTCAACCTACTAACTTTCTGTTGCTGATTGTATGTACTTGTAGTTAATATTGTAAATATTTACATGTTTTTTAAATATCTTGGCGTTTTCTAATGCGAAAGTCGAAAAGTCATAATTCTCTTTGCCAAATATACGCATGTAGGAAATTTTACTGAGTGCAGTTATGCTCACTGTTGTTGGTAGCTAGCGTTTCCTTAACAATAAGTGTAATGTTCTCTGCTACCTGCCTTTATTTCGAGGGTGATTTGAAATCAATGTCGGGATGTACATTAACGAGTTCAACTATGACCACCCTATTACGGAAAATAGAAAAGGAAATAATTTAGGTCAGCTAGGTTTGTTTATTCTGTGCTATGGGGACTGGCAACTCCAAGAGAGATACTGTCACGTAACCTCAACTATAGATAGGCATTCTAGATTTTATCCTCTGTGTCTACTTCTTTCCATTTTCAAACCTTTTTTGACATCTCTTCTTCAACTTTTCTCCCTCTTTCCTAATTTTCTGTTCTGTGTGCAGAGTATGCTATGTGGAAACAATTTGTGTATAGATACTCGTTTTTTTCCAGTCGAAACTCAATGGTCCTTTCTCATCGCGCGCGCTTTTGAGATCATCTTTCTTTCATGGTCTCATACCGACATCCTTATGTCAGATCCTTGTTGTGACCCTTATTTGCATAAATCAATTTTGCATTTATGTGCAGGTTCCTGTGAAGGATAACCCTAAGACAGCCGCAAAAAAGCGGCGCACCCGCGTTGTGCACTATTATCTGAAGGACACTCGCGTGTGCAAGAAGACCTTCGCCAACACGCTCTGCGTGACCCAGAGTCGTCTTGACTACCTGATCACGGCCAAGGCAGCCCCTTGTGGAGCGCTTATTCAGGACATGAGAGGCCGGAAGATCCCAGGCAATAAAATTCCTGACATAACCTACACCAAAATTAACGAGTTCCTGTCGCGGTTCCCCAAGTACAAATCTGTTCATTCAAGAGATAAGGTGTATTTTCATTCAGATCTTACTAAGAAAGAGCTGCATCAAAGATTTTGTGAGGAGTATCCCGAACACTCAATAAGCATGTTTATTTTCCGACAGGCGCTGAAGCGGTACAACATTGAAATATATTCTTTAGACAGTGACAGCTGCTCCAAGTGTGATAGGTTCAGCTCCAAACGGAAAGCGAATATGTCTTTTGAGGAGCGTGTTCAACTTGCTGAAGAGTCTCACCATCACGAACAGAAAACGACAGAGGCTCGAACCGCCCTTAAAAAGTGTGAAACTGTAGCTCGCTCTGACCCGCGCCATTTGTGCTTTACTTTTTCACTTGGCAAGACCCAATCTTTACCTCACCTGAGCATACCAATGGCCGTGTGCAAACGGAGAATGTGGCTTTTTAATTTAGGTATCAATGACAGACGAGACAACTCAACTTACTTGTGTATGTGGACTGAAGTGGATGGTAAATGCGGCAGTGATGAAGTAGCTTCTTCTCTACTAGAATATCTGAACCGGAGACCACTCAATAGTTACTCAGCTATCAGTACGTTTTCTGATAGTTTTGGTGGCCCGAACTGGAAGAAAACATTTATTGCCCTTCAAATGTACGTGTGCGGGACGAGCGCCGTCGAGTCCTGGACCCACACCTTCCTAGAGTCTGGCCACAGTTTACTCCCAAATGACGCCGATTTTGCGAAGATAGAGAAAAGTAAAAAAATGAAAGAGAACATTTACGATTACGATCACTGGACTCTGAACATGATGGAGTGCCGATTCAATATTCTTCACATGAAGGGTCGTTTCTTGAAAGTCTCTCAGTTAACAAACTTACACTCGTTCAGAGAAATAGATTTTTATCACGAGCCTTTTTCTTGGGCTGACGTGAAGTGGTTGAGAGTGACTCGAGGAAACACTGTAGTGGAGTTCAAAACATCGCTGGTACCTGACCACCCGAGTCGCTGGGTCGACCTAGCGAGGGCGCTACCCAACGAGCGAGTTGGGACGTTAGAGAAGCTCCACTTGCAGCCCATCAAGATCTCCAAGGAGAAGTACATGGATATCTTGAGTCTAGGAGAGTACCTCCCCGCTCCCTCATACAATTATTATAAGAGCATGCCACACAAAGACAGGGATGGCGGAGTGGAGCACTTCCCTGGGGAGGAAATAAGGGCGTGATGTGACAGGGTCTCCTTACATGTTGCCCTGCACCTGTTTTCTGTGATAAACTGTTGTATGTACACCGTGCTGCAACCTGGCTGCCATCAGTCTACCAGATATGCCTGGAAAGGCATTCATGTTTATATAGCTCACTGTTAGTTTTGAAAGTTCGGTCTGTTAGATTGTGTAAACGCACAAACGAAAGTCTGTCTGTCAAGCCATTGGAGGGTGTGTGCCATCATTGCAAACTATTGTTGCTAAAATTCTCGGAAGTATTCGTTCTCAGTTGCATTATTTTTGTGCATTTATGGTGTTAGAATCTAATGCATGTCTCAATTTCAAACCTAGTATCAATATATTGTTGACTCAGTTTCATTTGTATAACTATGATTCAAATTTCATTGAAATGCGGTTCTCTTTACTCCGATCCACTATTTGAAATAAGGGCACTATCACTATACTGGTAGATTTCTTTTACCCTTGCCATCACTAATACCCTAGTTACCAGTCATACTGCAAGCTATCTTTGACTCGTACACCTTATGCCAATCTCTACTCACTCAGATAAAACTTGGTCGTAGTAATTCAACTGGAGTGTATGTGGACCAAAAAGGGGAAACGGCCTTTTTTAAAGCGGTGTAAAAGTTGCTATTTTCTATATTTTGATTCAAATTCAATTTTTATGCGTGAGTTAAGGTTTGGAGAACATGATGTGTAACTCGAGCTTGGATTGTACTTTTTTGTTCACTTTGTAGGTTTGAAGGGAAACTGTCAACTAATTGGCGGTAAGTATGAACCATAATTAGAACTGCAATTTTACATATAGTAACGCATGGAGAACCTGGATGGAAATTAATTATGCTAGTGATAGCACTCAAGAAAATTAGGTCTGTTTGGAAACTATGAAGGTAGGCAAGCACGAGCCTCGATTATTACTGTAATTTTAAGAATGATAACGCATAGAAAGCATGGATGGAAATTTAATGCGCTGATTAAAGCACCCAGGGAAACAGTCTTCTTAAAGTGGTGTGAAAGTTTCTATTTTCGATATCTCACATTCTCCAATGGAACCCTATGAAATGTAAATGAATTCAAGATATGTACCGTGATTTGCTTTTTGATGTACATTTAAAATGATTGTCTTGCATCCTATGACAAGATCACCGAAAATGACCTTTACTGTAAAATCAACAAATATTGGGGGACTTTTGAGGAACTTTATATGATAAGCACTGTATGAGAACTTTATGAACTTCAGAGATAACTTTTAAAGCAAATTAACCATTTCATCGGTCATGATGCGCTAAGTTGTAGGAATGTTTGTTCGAATTTTATTTTTATATTTTAGTTCATGAAAAGTGGACTCTCCTAGAACTCAATTCTGCTCCTCAATGCTGCTTTAGTGGCTTTCAGGTTTCCCTCTGTGTTTTTTCCATTCGTATTCTTGGAGATAATTGTGGTTCCGTTTCGTGGATGATATTTGTATTTAATCGAGTGTTCTATCGTTGATTCCATGTTTCTTTCTTGTTTTTATTTTTTTAAAGTATTAGTGGATTCATGATATTTGTTACAATGATAATTTTAAGTAGACCTTTTAAGTTTTTGTGTTTTTTCTAGTACATTCCAGATTTTCTGAACGCTCTTTGTGGATCTCATGTACAACGATGTACGTAAAATGCGGCTCTTAGATAATTTCACAAATTTATTTTATTGGGGCTACTTTTAGGTTGCTTCCTTCCCATGGAAATGGTGTAATAAAACTCTTAGAGCAGCAATACTCTGTTGTATCATCTGTTTTTGGCCTTCTGCTGGCAAAATGACTTTCTAAGGCTGGAATAACTAATTACGAGTGACTCTCTCGATGGTGTCACTCTTGTACAGCCGGGTCCTCGTCTCAAAAGATAGGTGCACTAGCAGCACTGCTTTTGCAGTGCGTCTAAGATGCGTATAAAAGTGTTTGTCTTGAAGTGATTGTGAGTTTTAGTTGTGTGGTCAAACTTGGAATCAGCGACTGGTGGCGTTCTGGGACGTGTAGTCAAGATTCTTATCCAATTGCAGACATCTTGGCTTCATTCCCGAGTTTTGTTTCATTCCTGGAAGTTTTTCTTTATTTCTCAAAACCTAATTTTTATTTCTCAAAACCTCATCTTTATTTCCGTGAGCCCACTATCTTGAAACAAATACTTCTGCATCAGAGTGCGACCAAGCAACTTTGCGTACATTAAAATGACCAATAAATGCACGGCTCACTTCAGCTATGGCGAATATCCTCAATTTTCTTCAGGTGGCTTCCACAAACTCTGCAAAGGGCGGGGCCCCCTAACTGTGGTATTGTTCAAATTTTATGAGCTTCATTGGATTAATGCGTTTTTGATGCATTTTTATGAGTATTCTAAAAGAGTAAATCAAAAAAAGTCCTACAAAATCCATCATGTTCATTCATCAACCTTTTAGTTCCATCATAAGTTCTGTAAAATATAAATTATGATGTACTACAGAATGTAGAATCTAAATCTCTACTGCTCTGAAAATCTGAATAATGTTACATTTTTTATCATAATGTAATTAGGAATAACGTTCGCTCTTAAAGTTTAACTACTTCAAGTAAGTATATTATTTCTGCCAAAAATCTTCAAATCAGCTTCGGAAAGTGCAGTGTTCAGCCCTGGTGTGAATGTGTTACAAATGAGAAGATTGGGCTAGTGAATTCCCCTGAAACTCCTTGGATGATTCTCAGTTGATGTTGTGTTGAGACAATATCGCATTACGTGTCCCAACTTCATCGAATGCGTTGAGTGACTTCATTGGTTGATCTGGGAATTTTTGATTAGGCTGTGTACTCATGTATAGTTGTATCTTCAGAATCTTCCAGAGGCTTTGAATCAAAAGGAATGATATTCTTCTATTCTATAGATGGGATGATATTCTCATAATACACAATGCTACAAAAATGTATACACACTTTGGAGTGTGTAATAAAATTGATTTTCCACCCCACATGGTTAGATTTTTTGGGAGAAAATTATCCCAATTTGCTAAATGAGCATGTTTTTGGTAAAACGATGTGTTCCACACTTTAGATTAAATATTCAAATTGGTGGCTTTCAGCATTGATGCGTTTTTGAGTGCGAGTCACGACTGATTCCATACTTCGCATGAAGGTCTACCATGGGATATCTGCTTGCACCATTAGAATTGCTTCCCTAAGTGTGCCCAGGTTAAGTAGTCTACCTCGATACCCCTCATTGTTTAATTTCTCATGAAAAGGGGAAGCGACTCAAAGTTAAGAGAGCGTACAGGAAAATTGATTGGTCCTGTGCGTCCTATGCACTGACCCGGTACATTGTGAACCTGGCATGCTTGATCATCCCGATGATCCCTTGAGGCGCACTTTCAGGTGCGATTCCAGTGGTGTGCGCAGATATCCCATAGGACGCCCAGGTGCAACTCGCTCCGAAAAATTTATTGACACTGAAAGCCACTAATTTGAACATTTCATCCAACCTTTGAACTATTTACTTTGACTAAAAAGTATGCTTATTTTTCGAATTATAGTTCAACTTTAATTTCCTCAAAAATTAATTTTTATATTTTGAATATTCTATGACATTTCAAAGTGGGTATACATTTTTTTTTTTGAAGCACCCTTTGTATTCATACAGGATGATATTCTTTGCAACTCACTTGACTCAGATGTTGAAACTGTTTTCTGGAAGCTTCAAGTTTTCCCCATGAGATAGTGGACTCTATGATCTCTCTCCGAATTAGATGGTCTTTTCTTGAAGCAGGTTATAGCTTCTCACTTCCAGAAGCTTGTCATTAGATTATAGTTTGTCCATTCGTTTTCTCTGCATAGCTCTTCTGAAAATTTTGTCTCTTATCTCGGGACTAGTTTTGTTGCTGATCTCAGAAGACTCAGCTGGCTTGGGGTCCAGTAGAATGTGCCTGTGGAATACTGTGACGTTTGGCTACTTACTGCCTGTTCAGCAGCACAGATCAGGGGCATTGGTAATGGGTTCGTACGTTTGATCTTCTTGGATCTCATTAATATTTGTACTTCAATAGTTTATCTGCTGCTCCAGTAATTGCCTCTTTCATTTGAATGCAGATCAATGAATTGCTGCCTTCGGTTGGAGATGATTGTCAAATAGTAACCGGTTTTCGTGTAAACATTTGGGGCCTCTTTTCGATAGCAAACACGATCTTATCTCGCTCCATGGATCTACTCGTAAGCGCAATTTTCGATCCTCGGTGTTGAAAGATAGTTTTTGAAGGCTTTTACAGTTCTGTCATCCAAATTTGTTACCAATTCTGTTTTGTATTTGATGTGGTTAATTTCACTTATCTCAATTATATTGAAGGGCGTGATGTATTCTTGTGTTCATTATAAATGCATAAAAAAGTAGCTGAGCTCTTTGTTGGGACAAATACTCAGCCTGCTTTGTCCAAACTCAAGAGAAACATTTTTAATGGCACTTCATATCATATAATTTATTGTGTATTTCATTGCTTTGCTTCTATGAATTTCAGATTTTCTGCAGGTTCTTTCATAATACCGTGTTTATATTGACAGTATTTTAAAGTGAGGTCACAATAATTGGGAAATTATTTCACAATTCATTTATAGCTACTAAGTTGGCTAGCTCGATTTCTATTTGTCTAGTATCGTGTCTGACAAAGCTACCAATCTGTGCATCAAACTCATTCCCGCGTACTTATAGAGCAAAAGTTCTTGTGAATGTCCGAGTTATGAGTTGCACTAAAGCAGCAACTCAAGAGTTCAGACTTGATTGTAATAAGTTAAACTTTGTAAGTGTATTCTTTGTTTGACAGCAACAGGAAAATATTATTCGTTAAAAGATACCCGGAAATTGTGATTCCAATAAAATTTTTGTTCCTCCTCCACCTTAGTAATATTTGTATTTCAATAGCTTAGGTTTGCTGCTCCGGTAATTTTCTCTTTCATTGTAATGCAGATCAATGAATTGCTGCTTAAAAAAATGAGTGGTTTTTATTGAATTCTGAAATTTTGGTTGCAACTTGCCTCTTTTAAGAAAATACTGTTTTCTAGTATGTGTTGTCTTGCATGTTCAGTTTTATTGTCAAAAAAGTTATTTCAGGTTTCACGATCTCCTCTAACGTTTCCTCTGTACCGAAACGAACCTGGGCAAAAAGCTCGGCTGTTCTTTATTCGTGTGGAACTGTTCCGTACTGGAACTTGTGGAACTTCTTCTCTAAGATCATATCACGGTAACATGCTGCTATTTCTTCAACGTAAAAGTTTCGAAACACGCAGGGTCAGTGCACGGATGAAAATATGAATTCATGCAGCAAAGTTGACAACACCTGCCAATTTTCATAGTATTGACGCGTAGAACCCCTCATGGGGGATACAACTATTGTATCTATCGGAATTACACTCCCAGGGGGAAAATGTGTGAGGGCCTGAGCTGAGGGTTAGGTAGGCCTTCTTTTTGTTGAAATAAAATACGTTTTGCTATGTTAAGGACCACTTTTTTTGGTTTACTGTTTTCCAGCACCTGTGACTTTCTTCTTCAACTTTAATCTTGTTTCATAACCTTCCTTCTTATCTAACTGTTTCTATGCGCACGGGATCCCTTGCGGAAACACCCTTTGTGCATAGATTTAATCTTTCCTTAACTCCATACTATATGGTGCCTTCATCCTTCCTCTCTTTGAACATGTTTGTTGTGGTAAAGGGAGGCTAAAACGAATATATAATCAATCAATCAATGCGTAGAAATTTCAATTTTGTTCTTCAGATGGTATTGTTACAAACTTGTTGGAAACCTACTTATGAGAATATTTTATACGTTCATTGAAGCCTTCAGATTATAGGAATGTTTCGTCCGTCCGTCCATCCATGAGGTGTTCTAGTGTGGTGGCTGACGCTGAGTGCTCTTTGTGATGCCTAGTTCGAGTGCGGTGGCTCATATTTTTTTTTATTTTCCATTTCAAATAGCTATTTTTGTTGCATAACATTCAATTTGGGCGTTGAGGATTCAACGTATTTCAATATTTTTTTGTGATTATTACCCGTCTATTCGATGATTTTTAATGAAAATTCTACCATGAAATGTAAGTTCATTGCATTGAGTGCCGTGTTTGAGCAAAGAGCACGCACATGATGTTTACCTGACGAGGTGCATCATCATTTCGACTGTGTCTAGAGTTACACTCCAGTCAATGAGTCTTCAGTCAAACGTCGCCCTTTTTTTCTTTTTCTATTTTCATACTTGTAAGTGTAGCTGCAGAGATGCTCAGTTTTTGAACAACTGTCTTTGTTTTTCTTCTTTCATTCTGTTTTATCTTCTTCTTCCATTGATGTTTTTTTATTTTTCTTCCATTGGTGTTTTTTTATTTTCTTCCATTAGTGTTTCTTCTTGTTCCGTCTGTGTTTTTTTGTTATGGATAAACTTAGGTAGCACTTTCGTTCGTGCCGGTTGTGCGAACTGCGTTAGTTGAACTTGACCTCCATGCGATGTAATTTAAATATAATCGTGAAATTCTCTCAGCACGTTGCATCAATTGAGCTAAACGAGGTAGTGGAATGCGTATTTAATTTTTTTGAAGCGCGCCTAACATCTTCATAAGACGCAGTGTTCTGTGTTCCTCCCTTTGTTGTAATTGATCTGTAATAATATTGTCACTCACGACTCAGGGGATGCAGCTATTGTATCTGTGGGGCCCTCAGGGGGATACAACTTTTGTATCTGTGAGGCCCTCAGGGGGATACAACTATTGTATCTGTGAGGCCCTCAGGGGGATACAACTATTGTATCTGTGAGGCCCTCAGGGGGATACAACTATTGTATCTGTGAGGCCCTCAGGGGGATACAACTACTGTATCTGTGAGGCCCTCAGGGGGATACAACTATTTTCTCTGTGAGGATTGCACTCCAGAGGAAAAATGTGCTGTCCTAGGCTGAAGATCAGATAAGCCTTACGCCTTTCTTTTGTCGAGATAAAAAAGGTTTTTGTTTTGTTACAGACTGCCTTTTTTTAGTTCACTGCTGTCAATTTTTCAACATCGATTCCCTTCTTCGTCAATTTTTGTACTGTTTCTTTAACTTCTTTGAATCTTATTGTTTCTATGCACAGGGACACATTTGGTGCACAAAATCCCCGTTCCCGAAACTATAGTAACTGGTGCTTTTTTCCTTCTACCCTTTTTAACACTTTGTGATTAGGAAAGCTCAAACGCTCTTATCTAATCTAAAAACTGACGATCGCCGGGGATTACTAGCAAGCAGGATAAGGAGATAGAGTTTTGTAAGCTTACTTGCATATCCGAGCCGACTAAAATAGTGACTTCATTTACACTCACCGACGAGATTATTTTTACAGTGCACGTAGCTGTGTGGACAATTTTCGTCTCTTACCTGTTTTTCAAATGCGAGGACGAAATTCTGCACTGTCATGTGCAAGTTGTCTCAAAACTATGTAATGGTAAATGAAACGCAAAGATCATTTAATGAAGTTGGTTGACAAATGTTAGCATCACTGTCTAATTACGTGCTGTTCTTTCATCTTCTGATTTGCTTTGCAGCCTAAAGGTATAGTTATTCAGTTGTGTATCTGTGCTACGGACCTGTGTTTGGGGACAGGAAATGAAGGGGAAAATGAATACAAGACAGTTACTTTTAACTTTCAATTAGCTTAGCTTTTTGGTCAGTGAAATTTGGGTGTTTTCAAGCCTTGGAAATGTCCTTAATGAATTGGATTGACCAAAAGTTTGGCTATTTAATGTTGGAAAATTGAAAAAAATTCTAAACTTAACTATAAACTTTAAAATAGTAATGAAACCCAGACCTCCGGTATTCAGCCTATTATGAAGAAGAGAAATTGCATGCCCTTTTGTCTCCATAGCGACGGTGGCTGAAGACCTGTCGGATCGTTCACATTCACAGAATATTGAAGTAAAACCCGTAGTCCTAAATACTGCCGGGAGCAAGTCTTGCTTGCATTTTGAAATGTGGTTCTTGTTCTCTATTTTCTTCCAGTGTGCGTTGGAATTCAATTATACAACGCAAACTGGGGTACGTTGAGCCGTAGCCAAGATATGCGTTAAATAAGTAACGCAGCTCATTTGCTCGAGCTGTTCCTTTTCCCGTAATGGTGCGATATGCACCGAGTCAGCGCAGCTCTAGCAACTCACCTTACTTTACTCACTTCCCGTAGCAAACCGTTGTATGTGATCGCTGTATAAGTTACTGAGCTGCTCGTATCTCTCTCTTGTATCGACTACGTTTTCAACGAACCCCAGTTTGCGTTTTATAACTCGAGTCCTTCGCCAAGCTCTTTACGTTTGATTCTTTTCAATGCGGTCATATCGATTTTATGAGTCAATTGTCTCACATCGTCTCTCTACGGTTCATGTCATATTCATTTATTCATTCGATGCATCCAATCATTCCATTTTTCTGTCCGCACACTCAGTCCTAATGATATGCTCCAACCCGGCACATTAACTGCGGATGGTTCAGCTGAAATTTAACATTCATCTCCAATTAAACTCAATGTCTACATTCAATTTTCAAACAAACCAAAATTTTATTGACATGTGTCATGATCTGGCTGAAATTAAGTATAAATGTGTTTTTGTGACCGCCGGTGGGTCACCCGCGTTATGGAAATCTTAGTGACCACCTATGGGTCACTAAGCAATCCCAGTGCTCAACACGATTGCATCATTCCGCGCTCTACTGGAACATAGCTCCCTGTCGACTTCTCGTGTACATCGAAATCTCAGGGAATTGATTTCCTCGGGCACAAATGTCGCGTGTTCGATAACCTAATTCGGCTGAGCGCCGTCGCTTGTCGTAATCTCTATTAGAGTGTATGTTTTCGGTATATTTTAATTTTATAATTTTTAAAGCATGTTTCCGCGCTCAATAATGTAGTTGCCTGTATGCCATACCTACTTCATTTTGTCGGTCATTTACTGCTAAGTTCTTTTCGTTAACCCGTGTGTTTTACTATCTAATTTTAAATATAATTCTAAGCCTTTTTATAATTTTGGAACTAAAAACAAACCTCAGAACAAGCCATTATTTATAAAATAATAGTCTTAAGATGAAAGTTTTAAATGGAAAGATTGTAACTTGATCTCTGCTGTACATTTGTACTGGATGCCATACATGCACAAATTTCTGCTGGTGGCAGCACTCAAGAGCTGATGGGTGCTAGGCCACAGCCTCTGTACATTGTGACTGAAGCAAGGAGTAAAACTTACAGTTGAGCGTTCTTTCTTTTCTTCCTTTGAGTTCAAAAAATCTCAAGAACACGTTAAGTGTTTAACCGAGTTTTAAGTGAGTATGGTTAAATTCGGAGCGAGACAATGTTTGTAGCTTGAATCACGATCAATTTTGAAAATCTCTCGGATTACATTCTTGAGCTAGGTCTCGCGCTGATGCACGTTACACGCCAGTTGTGCTTAGGTATGAATCCTGTTAAGACACGAGAAATTTTTGTAAATGCGTGGCACACTGCATGCACGGTGTTTAGAGAGGTGCTCGACAGAGGGAGTGAAAATTGTCTCAAGTGAAGCTGCTCTGGAGCCAGATTTACAAGCAATTTACATCGTTGTAGCAGCAGAGCTAGCAACGTAAGTTCTCTCAACTCGGCAATTCCACGTGTTGTTTTAATACTCAGAATGCTAAAGTTTGAGCTTTTTAAAGACAATTTGACAGCTCAGTGTCTGAAAACCTTTCAGGGAAGTGAGGAGCTGAGCATTTAACTTTTATTCGAAGAAATGCTCTAACTTGATCACTTGGGGTAAAAAACCCAGCAGATTGCAAAGTCATGTCGTCAGAAGAACTTAAGCTACCGGCTGAACTGTTACAATGATGTCATACACTTGTGATGACGGGATGCCGTTGCACCTACACCGCTGAAGCCATTTGCCTCCTCTGGCACTGGCAGAGTTTTGCCTCCTCGGAGGAAATTGGATAGGCAGTAGGCTTAGGTTAGTTAGGTTCGTCTCTCCTATGCTATGGTTACTAGGACCGCCAGGAGAAATACTTTTAAGTTCCCTCAGCTGTGGATAAGCCTTCGGGACTTTTATTTTTCATGTCTAATTGGCTTCTATCCGTTTTAATGCATTTTTCACGATCTCTTTTCTTTTTTTCTTCTTTATTCTGAATTTGTTTCTATGTGAAATTTATTCTATGAGGAAACACACCTTGTGCATACTTAGCTCGTTTTCTTCAGTCCACACTAGGTTCCCTTCTTTTCTTTTTCTTGAGATCGCCTTGCTCGGGAGACCTGAACTAATGATACTCAATGGCAGGGTACTGCTGATAAAACGCCTTTTTTTAATTGTCTTGAGAAACTGTAAAATACCGAACGACAATCCACAGAATGGACTGGAAGAAAAAGAAGCGATAGACTTGGTAGGCTCATATGAGTGCGACTGTCATTGTCAGCTGACGCCTCGATAAGTTTAGTGAGAAGTGCCCAGTTCAGTCAGTAGGGAGGCTTAAACTGTTCTGTGGGTGTAAGCGTCTATGAGACTCAAAAAAATCAATACTTATGATAAGTGAATAATAACAGCTTTAGATCTTAATATGAGTAAATGACGTACCCTAATAAGTTAATTATCATACGAGTAAGACTTCTTCCAGCTCCGATCAGGTCCGCCAACCCAAACAAATCTGGTGGGTAAGAATTAAGGCTTGCTTGTCAACGGCAAAGGCTCCTATCGAGGCAGTGAGACCGGAAATTTACTTAACAAGAATTGATTGTATCTTCTTTTACTGAATTTTACACCATTCTTCAATGGTATACCGTTAATTGTTTTCAATTAAACAACACTGCTTTAGTGCTCTCTACCTTTGGGCTATCTTGACCGAGCGTTGTATTGATGCACATTCAACTTCTAACAGTGAAATGTTCGATCCCTACTCAAACGACGAACTGTTAAGTTAATATGGCCAAGGCCTGGTTCGATTATGCGAATATCACACTATTCGTTGGTCATCTAATATCTTTTGTTATGCTAGTGCTGTGTCAACTCGTAACTGGTGTTATTACCAAACAAAACATCAGCATTAGTCGTCCTCTAACAAAACTTCCGTTATTTTATTAAGTAACAGTAAGAGAATGAATTAAAAAATTCTTTACTCTGATATTATTGAAAATTTATTTCAAATTTCTCTCATCATAGAAGCGGAAGTTCCCCTTCTCTGCTGGAGTTCGGAGAGATCGTCAGGAGCATGACGTCACCCCGGAGGCCATGCGTTCATCATGGAGCAAATCTTTGCCAAACGCAAAATTGCTTTAGTCAATCAATTTATATAGTTATTAGCAGCAGAAAGTATTTGGAATAAAACAAAGTCAAAATAAAAAATTTCTCTTCGGCTTCTATCACGCATTTCTAAATCAGACGTCAACCACAAGAGGTCGTACTGCATTTTTTTTGTTATAAGAATGTGCTTGGACAAACGTCAATGAATAAGCCAATTGAGTTGCTCAGTGAGCTCACTTTTATCATGTGTATTAGAATGAACTTTTATTGCAAATCTTATATAACATAGCATTTGACAACCGCATGCAGGTAATGGATTTACTCTTTATATCAAAATACGAACTACGCGTGACGTGAACGCTGACGTTGCCAGGTACGTAACAAATTCTGGTACGTGTAAAGAGTATATTAAGTTTCCACATTGTACGTTTTATTGTACGCATAATTATTATACTTCGCTGTTAAATAATAATA
Source organism: Platorchestia sp. MABIK (assembly GCA_014220935.1). Classification (NCBI taxonomy): domain Eukaryota; kingdom Metazoa; phylum Arthropoda; class Malacostraca; order Amphipoda; family Talitridae; genus Platorchestia; species Platorchestia sp. MABIK. The sequence continues at coordinate 24,359 of JACJUY010005821.1, forward strand.
ATAATAAAAACATTCTTTATTTAAGGCTAATTTTCCGTTCACTTAGTACTAAACTGTTCTGGAAATCATGGTAATTTTTCCATTTTCTCTTCAAATTTGCCCTCAATTTAGGCTTGCAAGTTTTGTTCCAAGTTTCGAACATGAGTTTACTGCCATCATTTTGTTATGCATTTACTATATGTCAGTTTCGTACAGATATATACTAACTTATCGTGATTGTCTAAGCATAATTAAGTTTCCGGTTGTAAAAGGGAATAGTTTCATACCCGGTTGTTCTAAAGGACGCGACGTGAACACACTTCTCGCACCTGCAACGAATGGGTTGTTAGCTGAATTCCAGCCCAGGTGCAAGAGGCGCGTTGCGCCCAGTGTTACTATGATCTTCAGTGTGAGTGTATATGCAGTGTGATCTCCCGCGCTGAACACGTTTCTGTTCTTTGCGTTGGCCAGTTAGCGATGTCAAGCTTGATATTAAAGACCACAATTCTGCCACTACACTCAAGTTATTCTCAGTGAGCAGCAAATGTACATTCATTTGAGAGGGCATTAAAGATTTAGATGCCGTGCAAGGCAACCGGGGTCACGTACGACGCTAGTCTCCGTGTCAATTCCGGGAATCCTGCATGCTCTTGCTGGACCTAGTAGAATTGTGCTGCAGCGGCGGAATTCGATGAACATTTCATTATTTCTCCTGAATTTGTTTCTACTCATAGAAGACTTAATGTAATATGGTTATAGCGTGGCGAAAAAGTGACTCGTGTAATGTTGGGGAATTAACTTTAAATATCCAATATAACAAATAAACTAGTGTTTCTATTGCCGGGTTTTCATTTCTGAAACTACAGCTTGAGGCAGAAACTAAATATGTCTTGAACATTTGACATGGATTGGTTTGCTTTGCTCAGACCATCGCTTTTTCGTTGAGTAATTCGGTCAAGTAGCCAAAGTCTTATCTATAATTGTCCTGTGGACAGAAGTTGAAGCTTTGCGCTACATGAATTCTGCATCCGGCCATCGATGTGCGGCTAGAATGATCAATCCCGAACAAGTGATATTGACGTGTTCACGTCCCCTCGGAGGAATACAACTAGTGTATGGGAATTGGCATTTCCAGGGAGAATATGTGAGGTCCAGAGGTATAGGTTAGGAAGGCCTCCCTTTTGTTGAAATAAAATAGGTTTTTGTTTTGTGACGGACCACCTTTTCCGGTTCTCTGCTGTTCTGTTTTTCTGCACCTATTACTTTCTTCTCCAACTTTCATCTTGTTGAAGAAGAACTTTCATGAACTTCTCTTAACTTACTGTTTATATGCATCTTTTGGATAGATTCTGTGTTTCCTTAAATCCATACTAAACGGTGCCTTCCACTCTTTGGAACGCTTTTACTGCGGTCAAGGAAGCTTAAATTAACATCCAATCTGATGTGTTTACGCCCGACCGAATGTAAAGGCGAAACAACTCAGCACTGTAAAATATGAGGCTTAATTTTCTCACAATTTATGTCGTGGAAGCGGTGCTGCTGATAGTGTGAACTTTTCTGTCAATTTGGCTATGTTTTTTTTTTTTCTGGTCAAATTCCGAAAATTTATTGAAAAAGCACAACCTTGAAAATTTAGGTAACAAATAGCACATAGTGTGACCACGTCGACGAAATGATTAACGTTTCCAGCTACACCGCTAAAACGACGTCAATTGATAGACAATGTTACCCTGAATAGTGTGCAGTTTTTCTCCGACGCACATTAACCAATCCAGGGAAAAAGACCTATCTCGCTCACGGCGCAGAGGCTCGGGAGTTCTTGTATTGCGTCGTGCTGGCAGGAAGTCTGAAGGAAAGCCATTGCTTTCACCACATGAGATCAAGACTGGTATCTTACCTAATGATACCCTTGGTGTGTTTATTTATTTATATATTTTTTTGGTGTCCGCTTCTTCCGTCTCTCTGACACGCTAAATGTGCGCAAGTACAAGATGGCCCATAGGTAAGGTACCTTCTTAAAACTAGTAGGGACCTATAGCTATAAAACCACAAATGGTAAAGAGATTTGGTCAATTCAGAATGAATGAAGAGATTTCAAAGTTTTCTACCAGCGTATCAAGTCTACCGACACTCGCAACATGTTGATTGCCCCAAAAATTCTTAAAATTCGGCCCCCCCCCCCTCAAAATGAATCGTTACCTTTTGGTATTATATACCGTGGCCGCCTCGATCTCCAGATCTAAGTGCTCCTGATTTCTTTCTCTGGGGATACTTAATGGAACATGTTTATATTGAAGCACCAGATACTTCACAGCAATTGAAACTAAACATCATTCAAGAGACCAACAACATTTCACCAGAGATATTAAAGGAAAGTAATGAACAGCACCGTTGAAAGACCACGCCATTGTTTGTCTAATAACGGAAGTCATGTATAAGATATATTGCATAGTTAAACGTATTTTATTGTTTCATTTATAAATTTATATTAAACTTAGAAATTTCTTCTTTCATTCTGAATTAACCAAATCTCTTTACCATTTGTAGTTTTATAGCTATAATAATTTTAAAAAGGTAGTTTACTTATGGGCCACCCCCTGTAAAAAAATATTTTTATCGCTGGCGCATTAGGGTGGATATATAGGGTGGTTGCTAAGAATGCATACCTTCTAAATTTGCTATAACCTTTTAAACGGACAGGATAGGGAACTAAAACTGGTATTTTTGGAAAGATTTTAATTTTAATTTTACTTTGCTGGACCTACAATTCAAAATGCCAGTCTTTAAACATTTTCCGCTGTGCGTTCAGAAACTTTTCTTCTAAATCTTCCTTTATTAATGTTTCTAACAATAAGCTGGGATTGCCACTTTTGGAAGTTCCTCTGAATCGTTATTTTGTTAGGTGGGAATCGGTATTCCAAGAAGAATTTCCCCCGAGGCTTGACGATGGATCAAATTTTCGTCATTTCTTCGACGATCAACTTGTGTTGTTGAAGAATCAGACGTACCATGTTTGCTGATTACAATAATTTTCTCTCCTGCACCCTTGATGTTTATGCTTATTTGGAGGGTATACCAGATACGTAAGAAAGCATTGAATTCTGTCCTTTCGGATGATCTTTGTTATGTGTGGTCTCCTGTTTCATATTTTTAAAAAGTTATTGGAATTTTAAAAAGTATACATTTTTAGCAACCACCCTGTATTTCCTTGTCTTCCACATCTGGAAAATTTATTCAAGGAAAATATTGAATCCCGTCATTTTTGACGGGCCGCGTACACCAGTATTTAATATTCAAGTTGTGGTGCGCAGCTGTGTCAGGGAAACATGGCGAGTACAAGAATGAGCTAAAGCTACACCCTAGTTGAGCACTGAATTTTTGGGTAGGCGATCTCGAGCCTCACTGAAAATGTTAGTTTCATTTTTGGGTGTTCTTTCACTAAAGGAATTCGTTCGTTGCACGTTGTCACTCGGCAGAATTTCTATCCTTATACACGAGAAGAAAATTCTAAAAATAAAGTCGTAGAAGAACGTAGACACCTCCTGATGCTGTTGTAAAGGATGGTAAGTCCCATCAGTAAATTTTTTCAGAAGTGATGATTTCCTTTGTTCTACTTTTTCTTTTGCTTGTGAGGTTAGTATGTTAAACAGAAAGCATAGTTGAGCATTTTTTGCATCCTCAGGCGGATCCAACTATTGTATCAATGGGAATTAGCGCTCCCAGGGAGAATTTGTGAGGTCCCGAGCTAAAGGTTGAGTACCTAGATCTTCCTTTTGTTGAAATAGAATAAGTTTTGTTTTGTTATGAACCATCTTTTTTCGGTTCAGTGCTGTCTTGTTTTTCAGCACCTACTACTCTCATTTTCAACTCATATCTTGTTTCATATACTCGTTCTTCTTCCCCAACTTCTTGTTTCTATGCTCTTTGTGCATAGATTCTGAGGCAACATTGAGTGAACATAAAACTTATTTAAAGTCATTCATAGTTTTTTAAATTATCTTTTTGAAGTCTGTCAAAGCACTAATCAGAACGAGGATTAAAAATTTGTGCGAAATTTTTGAGCCGCTCATGGATAAGTTAAACTTACAAGGCTTAGTCTCACGCAACCCCGGTCTTAGACTTCAACATTTGTATTCTATCAGTGATTTCAGCGATTGATTGATTGATTCTAGCTACCATAACAGGGATCAAGCTTCAAATTTTGTTGCAACGCGATCAAAGCGAACATATCAACAGCACTGAAGTTTTGCTGAATACATAACGTAGTTGATACATGCCAGTCAGTCGATTTAAAATCGAGATCAATAGGAAAATCATTTCAAGAAGCTGGACTACATCGCGCCCCATTGCCTCAAGTAACAACATGCAACTAAGAAGGCTCACTCTGGACAGCACGTCGTCCTTGTTGCCTTGGAGTTGCCGATTTGGATCAATTCGAGCACAGCGCTGCTGAGGCGGCATCAATGCCGTCCAGGAGCAGCTTGACTTCACAAACTAATTTAATTTAGAGGGTTGCGTGAGCTATTTGAAAAAGAAAATTTTTCAAAGATCTGTTGAATTGATGGTATATTTTACTATTTAATTAGGGTTTATACTAGGTACAACTAGCTATAAGACACAGAAATGACAGCTTTTACGTTATTGGGTGCGGTTATTCGTTACTTCTAATCTTTGTCTTTTCTCACTTTCCTCGAGGTTGATGTGGCTTTCAAATCACGCAAACATACTGAAAATTCGATAATACATTCCCCTGTAATTCCTTATGTGTGCTTTAGTTTTTTTGAGGTTACCTCTGATGTGTGTGTGACGCCGTGTGAGTGGCTAAGGCAACAAACCTAGCATTATCTAATCTAGGCCCCTGTTGTCAAGTACTCTAGTCGAAGCGTAAGTACCGCTCAAGCTCTCTACTTCTACAACGCATAGTGTCACTGATAAGATTTCCAATTTCTTTGATGCATTTCTTACAGGTATCCCGATTAGGCAAAAGTACATTTTATAAATATAAAAACAAGGAATTCGTGAAAAAGTATCCTCGATTTGCCTGCAAATTTTTCGATTTGGTTTATTTAAATAGGTTTAACCTGTCATCATATTTGCAAATTTTCTGTTGCTTAGACGAAATTTATTTTACGATATAACTTCTAAATTTTGTTTTTTCAGCTAAGTTAAAGAGTGTGTTACTCGTTTTAATTGTTGCAATGTTTGCTCAAGTCCTTTGTATTTCATAGCTTCTTTTCGAGTGCAATATCATTAAAGTACGAACTTCAAGTGCTCCATGAATTTATTACGTACTGGCGTTAGGTAACGAATAGGGTAACGAAAAAGATGTAAACATCGCACACAGTGCGTCAGGCACGACTGACGTTCGTTATCTCAATCCATTATTTCGTAAAGGAAATCAGACGTTGCTAAAGAAACTACAATAATTTCGATGAAAACAAAGTATCATCGTCTCCGATCACCGCCCCGTCAACGAAGAGTAAGACAATGGAGAAGACACTCTCCAGTATCCAAGAAACGCTGATAGTTTCCTCCACCAATCCAGCGTTTCCTGCAGCTGAGCGTGGCAAATTCAACGGTATGACAACCTCACGGCCGTCAGCGTCCCGCTCGCATCGAGCCGTGTGGAGGCTTTACTCGAATTTGTTCTTGTGTTTTGTTCTGCTTTGCGCTGTGCCCGAGTGTTCGTGCTATCCCCAGAGCACGAACAGTGGTATCACTGGGGGGGTCAACTGCAGCAAAATCTGTGATTCCAGCGACCATCAGAACTTCCTTCCTCAGCAGTGTTCTGCATTTTGCAAAGGTACGTGACCCATTTTAGCAATCGTTTTTTATTTACATGTTAGCTGTGAAACTGTTAATTTTTAACATGTGTGTTCCCATCATGTTGAATAGTGTGTACGAAATTGATAACATGGCACATTTTGTGTGCGTTTCTTTCCGTAATTCTGCGGTAAATAGGATTGCACTTTAGCATTCTAAAAAATTTAGTATTCCACAGGATTTATGAAAGATTTCCGAGCTTCTCATGAAATACATCAAATACAAGTGTATATGCACAGTGACATTCCTTGTCACTCGACCCTTATATTACGGTCTCTTAGGGTAACTTTCGGCGGTCTTTAGCAGCAGAATTAAGATTTTTTGAGATTATGAGCGCACATAGTGTTTTGTATCGAAACAGTGTTATTCAATTTCTCCTTTCTTTCTCCCTGGGGAAAAAAGTTCGATTACCGTGCGATAAATTTCTTGTCGAAGAATTTTCCTGTGGTGTGTTGTACTTCGCACTTAATTTTTACTCCATTTTATGAGTATTACCGTTGCTGCGACTTGTGTCGAGAGAGCCTGAAAGTTGTGTCCTTGTGACGCTTCAAAACTGATGTTCCCGAATCCCGCTAGCATTATCTTTTGTGAGTAGAAACCAGAGTTTATTGCTGAATAAAGTAAATAGAATGATTTTAAAATAGTGTCATTACTTTAGAAATATTTGAAATGCAAAGTTTAAGTGATAAATTTCCTTTTTTCAAGTTCTCTGATGTCTGCTCTAGATGGAATAATGCGAAAAAGTCTTCATGATCCCTGAATTTAAAAAAAAATAGTATTCATGAAGCATAGCTTCATTGAACACATTTGGTTCCAAAAAATGAGGGCAAGGATAGCAGTGACGCGTATACCAAATCTGGTAGTCTTGACTATCAATATTAACTTGTTCTTCAAGGAATTTTCTGGCTCCTCATTTGTGAGTGGAGCAAGTAAAGGACACCGTGGCCATGCTTGGATCCCGATGATGGACTGAGCCAAAGCTCTCTACTAAAGTCATGCTGAAAATCGAGAAATTCATCAAATTAATTTAAGAAAAGGGTAGTTAAATTTTTAAAATGCAATGATTACAAAGAATTCTTTTTTATTACATTTTCATTTTTAATTGAACGTATAATAGAAATAAGTTGTACAATCCCTCTTAATCTTATTTTATACTAAAAATCCGATGCGCTTGATGCTCTGCCGTCTGTTTACGTCGTATGAATTTTCTTAATTACTACAACATTTTGCTCAAAATATTCCATTTAACAATAACGATACCGGAATCCAGGTAAAAAAAACATTTATCATTGATACGACTTTAATAAACATTTTCGGTTGTAAGCGAATCTCCAAATTCTGCTTGTTGAAGTGCATGAAAAAAATTGACTGTATATCTTGCATCCCTACTACAATTTAATTTATGGTTGTCATCCAGTACTGGGAGTTGAGCTTGTTTTCTTCCCAGCGTGACGCATACCTCGTGTAAATATGGGGGTAGTCATATAATGAAAAAATTGTGTACCTCAACGCTATCTCTCACTTTGGGGGAGGGTGGGTGGAGATGAGTCATGCACGTCACCGGAGGCTCTAGTACCAGTCGGGCAGTTGATTTTCTCCCCTTTTAGGTGCAGAAAAGCAGCTAACCTTTTCCAATGTAGTCAGGAGGCTCTCACTCTGCCACGTCAAATCGTACAATTACCTTAAGTTCCACTTCATTATTTTTGAGAAAGAAGGCGATATGACGCAGGTTTGCATATATTCTCCAGTTAGTGCAACCTCTTGCACCGCATGAAATTGCTTTGGCTGCATATATAACTATAACCCTCAAATCCCGAGCTTCTTCCACTCCATGTATCCATACCTCGATCTATCTCTGTTACACCTTCCCAGCACGTCAGGCTACTGTAATAGTGGGCAGGAAAAGCTGAAAATATGTAATATAAATGGCGTCGGAATATAAAATTGAGTCTTGAGAGATACGAAATTGAAAATTGAGCTAAATTCAATTTAATGTAAATTGAGACTTTCGAGGTGACGTTGCTTCCAAACCAAAACGAGGATGCGATTTTTTTATCTCTAAATTGTAGTCTATCAAAGTTCAAACCAGTAAACAGAGTTTCAAACAAATCTGTCATATCTAATTTTGGCTTAGTCGCACAAGATACGAAAATGACCTAAGGTGACTTGAGTGTAAAGTTTTCAGTTATGTTTCAGTAGAATTTGAACAACTCTTTAACGTAGTGTCTTACAGTGAAAGAATAACTGGGTCGAGCATTGATCACAGTTGAACCGGTCCTATTAGAACGCATAGTTTTGAACAGGACTTCAACAAAACAGAATACAACCGGAAAAGAATCTCCAGAAAACGTCGAATGTTAATTTCTGGAACCTAAACTTTCTTTCACAGCGGTACATAGATCTAATAATTTAGAAAACGAAAGCACATCCTTATAAGAGCGGTTGCATCATACCCAACAGCCAGGTCACAAATCGTACCCTGTACCATGCTAGTACATCAGACTTGCTTACTTAGGAAATAAGTCCCATCTTGTTAATTTACTGTTTCTATTAGTGACCGCAACAAACACAATCAACGGCCGGATGCTGGGCTGCATTACACATCGACTGAACATAGCGGAATATTCCCGCAGCCAAAATAATTTCGAGTGCTTCCAGGAACTTGCAAAATATTCCACTGTAATTTCTAATTGTCTGAAGAGAAAGCATGCAATGATGTCATCTGTTACTTTTTTTGCATGTATCTCATGTGTCAACTTTTTTGGAAATAAACGTTTTTTTTTTCTTTCTTTCTTAACCATGCTTAGTTCGAATGGAAATAATTTCCTTTATGAATTACAATAAAAAGTTCATGCTGTTTTCTTTCTCGTTCGAAGTACAAGGAAAGAAATATCTCATTAGGATTTTTTCTGGCCTAATAGATATCCGTCGGGTCGGTGTAGGATGCCTGAGCTACATCCTTGAGAGGAGTATGCCAATCGTGCGTGCACTAAGCGCATAGCAATCCTCGATCGGGAGAAAGTTTAGCTGTGGCCGATGAATTATTAACACTAGCTATAAGAAGTGAATGTGGGGTTATTTTTGCGCCTAGGTGTGCTTTATCATCTCATTTTCTACCATCCTATCTATGTTGGAGAAGATGAGATGTCGGCGTTTCGCGAGATGTATATTTTTGCTCAATTGTCCTCGCATCTTTTCGCTCTAGTTCAGTTTTCGATATTTCCTTTTATGAAGATGCTGCCGGCCACTGTTAAAATACTCATTTAGTAGATATTGCTGCTAAACTCTGAGTGGTTAAATTATAAGAGAAATTTATAACAGGAGTTTGCACTAGGACATCTTGCTGACACTCCCCTCAGGGGGATACAATTATTGTATCTATGGGAATTAACGCTCCCAGGGGGAAATGTGAGGGCCTGAGCTGAGAGTTAGGTAGGCTTTCTTTTTGTTGAAATGAAATGTTTTTGTTATGTTAAGGACCACCTTTTTTCGGTTCACTGCTGTCCTGTTTTTCAGCTCCTACTACTTTCTTCTCCGACTTTGATCTTGTTTCACAATCTTCATTTTCAACTTACTGTTTCTATGCCCTTTCTGCTTGGATTCCGCGTTCCCTCAACTCTATACTAAACGGTTCTTTCCTCTCTTTGGATCGCCTTTGTGGCGGATAGGGAGGCTTAAACTAACTAATAATCTAATTTAATCTTGCTGACAAAGAAGAAGAAATATCTGATTTTGAAACATTGATCGAACGAGCTTTGAAGAATCATATATATGTATTTAATCTCGATGATTAAACATTGATTTCATGTACAATTGTTATCGAATAAGCTTTAAAAGTGCAGAAGTATGTACTCTCGATGGCGAACCATCGGTTTCACCTACACTTGTAATTGAATATGCTTTAAAAAATGGAAATATGTATTCTCGATGGCAAATCATCGATTTCAGGTACAGTTTAGAGGAAGTACGCACTTGATGCACATTCATAGCGTTAGATGGACACGGCGGAAATGGCAACTCCTCGATATGCCCAGGGCGGCGGACACAAGTGTTTCTGACCCCCGCCGTGGAGCGGCAAAGGTGATGCAACACTGCGTCCAGCGCCGCTCGCCTTTCTCTGGTGCGAGGCGAGCCACGCGCCACGAACACGTTCTTTGCTCTCACAACGAAAGAGAGTGAAAATGATTTCTAATCCGTACATAGAAAGCATAATTAGATATTTTTGGAGAAGGAAACCCAAATCTGAAAGATTCGTACAATAATTTGGTGTGTAAAATTACTGGAATTATTAGATTATTTACGGCCGCTTGCCTGAAAATACAGTGCAATATTTTAAGTTACTGTAGAAGAATTAGCCCTACTATTGCGAAAAAATTCGTGTATTAAATTCTGTAGCTCTTCGAACGAATGCTGTTAAAATGGAAGTTCTGAAATATATTCCTAATTTTTAAATCGTCTGTTGTGCAAAATCAAAGGGTGTCCGATTATATCCCAGTGATTTCCCATTTAAAAGAAGTATTCGTTTCTTCACGAGATTTTAAATGAAAGCTTATCATAGGGAGGCTTAGTGAAGATGAAGGTTCTTTAGCTGATCTCTTCCTTTATACGGTTCTTCTGGGAATTTTTTAAAATTTCTCACAGCTGCATTCCAGATGCGAGCTAAGTGTCTGTCCTCGTTAGTTCAACTTCGGAACAGCCTATTCCCAGTAACCCGTTGCAGAATCACTCACAGTTGTTACAGCAGCCTGTCTAATTTAATGTCCAAGTTAGGCGTGCCAGTGTTTTTTCTTTTGCTACCTCGCTTTCTCTGAATTGGGAATGGTGGCGCAGTACACAATTGGTGTCATGTACAAGTGCCATTGAGGGTTGATCGTTTTTCACACATAAATACCTCACTTCTTGCGATGCTGCTTATCTTGTTTTCCTGTCACTGCCACTATTCTTGACTGCAGGGAGCATACAGTTATTGTATCTGTATGTATTTGCGCTCCCAGGAGGTAGATATGAGGCCTTGATCTGAAGGTTAGGCAGGCCTTTCTTTTGTTGAAATAGATTTTTTTTTCGTCATCATTTCTTTTGGTTGTTTTTCAATCTTACTGTTTCTATGCGCAAGGTGTGGAGATGAACATTAATTGTGAATAGATTCCCCCGTTTCTTTTATTCCATTCTAAATGGTACCTTCCCACTTCCTCCTTTGGAAACACCCTTGCTGTTGTGAGAGAGGCGTAAACTAGTAATCTCTAATTGGTAAAGCTAAATTTTTTTTTAATCTTGACTAGCATGTTGGAGTTTCAGTATTGAGTAAAAATGGAAAAAATTGGAGTGTTGATTCTCTGCAAGGTTCGTTCTGAAATCTATGAAAGATTCGTGATGATGCTAGGAAGTCTTCACTTTTAAAGTTAGATACTTGAACGAATGGAAGTTACGATACTGTTGAGCGTTTATCAGGGTGATGAATGGGCTAATTTGATGTCTGGTCTAGTGTTCAAGTTTAAGGTTAGTGTCAGCCCAAACTGCCAAAGCCTCCGATGACTGACCCCAATACCAATGGTGTAAGTATAGCTGGTAGGTAAGGGAGTTCCAGAAAGATTAGATTATATGTTAGTTTAAGCCTCCCTCACCGCAAAAAAGATGTTCGAAAAAGAAGTATGAAAAAGGCACCATTCATTATGGACGTAAGGGAACGCGGAATCTATGCAGAAAGAACATAGAAACAGTAAATAAAAAGTTGAAGAAGAACGTAGTAGGTGCTGAAAAACAGGACAGCAATGAACCGAAAAAGATGGTCCTTAGCAAAAAAAAATTATTTCAACAAAAAAAAAAAGCGCCCACCTAACTCAGCTCGGGACCTGACATATTTCCCCCGGGAGTGCGAAGACTTTAGAAGATCCTAACACTATTTGCTTTGAGTTGGAATCTCATACTTGAACTTTGTTCGCGGTTTGAAAGAGGAGGCTGAGCCCAACCCTAAAAAAATTTCTTATGACGTTGCCAACTCTTAGTTTCGTATACCATGTTTTAATGGAATAATGTTATTTTAGTTTAGAAAATTACGCCACTGTGTATCCATTGCAACTTTAATTTGATTCACTGAAAAGCTTTGTTAGTATCAAGTGTTGCAAAAATTAATTTTATTTGGCAGTGTTTCAATCTGAAATTGCAGGTATTTCAGAATCGTTTGGAGTCTAGAACACTGAGAGGTTGAGATCAAACTTAAAATTGTTCATTAAGCTATTAATTTTACCAAAATTCTTTGATTTACTTTGTAATTTTTTTCTAGGTCGTACGAAAAACTGTCATGCAAAGAATGGACTTCAATGTTTATTGTTTGCATGGAACCACTGTAACATTTAGCGATATTTGCTTATGGAATCATCACAGGATATGTAAAAGAACTTCAGAAAAAACCTACAGTTCAAGACCTAGATTTGATGATAACCGATGTGACTAAATTTGGCTGCTCAAGTCGTGAACATGAACGTATTACACGCAATTTTTGAAACTATTACTAACTAGTTGCTTTCAAAAGAACAACTCGGTAACTTGAACTGCTATGAGTATCATCTATTGGAAAAGACGTCATTTTTCCCCAAGTTTAATAATATCTTAAATACAGTTAAAATTTTGATTGTCATGTTCGAAATGACCATTTTTTAACAGTTACGATGAGCTTTTATGTCACTTTGAATTAAATGTCAACGCAACTTTAGAGTTTGTCATACTGTACATGCCTATGAAAATAATACATCCCATTGCAATGAAAGAGAAGAACTGGAGTGTTTCCAGTCGCGTAGCTCCAAGTTTTTATAGCTAACAAAGTTAAACATTGTATCAATGAGCTAGTAGCGATGAGGAATTTTTGAGCAGTACAAGCCTCCCAGGCGTTCGGAGTCCCGCAGTGCAGCAAATTAACAAAAAAGAACTTCACCTTGAGCGAACGTCCAGTGCGTTGGCAATGACGCAAGCCGCTGCCGAGCTGCCATTATTTTCAGACAAAAGTTGACGCTTTGAGCCTTGTTAACGAGCGCCTTTCATCTCCTTGCGTACCATGTCACCCTGGAAACCGCAAGTGATACGGAACGCGGCTGTTTAAATGTGAAACAAATCTGAAACGGCGAGGAAATTTCGTGTGATAATATTAGTTTTCAAACTGCGGGTCTCTCATCAGTAACAGCATTAAATCGCCCTCATGGTAGCTTTATATGAAGTAAACTGTACAAAAGTAATCAGTTAGCAAGTGTGTAAGCTAACATTTACGAAACATAGGAGCGGCAAGCTCCTGTGTTATAGGATCTTCCCGTAATATTTCTTTGTATCTTTCCAGGTATAAGGCCATTTCAAGTTATGATTTTACTGCTAAAATATGCTTTTGCATCACCTGACGTGAATGCTTTTCACTCTGCATCCGATTACGGACCATCAAAGCATAATTTGGAAGCGTTGTCAAGGCCTTTGTCCTATCAGCACGCAGCTGAGCGTTCAGCGAATCGTAACGCTTTGTGCTTCTGGTATACAGTACCATGCTTGCTGGCAGGTGTATCTAGCGTCTCTCCCATGTTCATCGATGAATGTTCCCTATGGTTTGTCATTCATGGGTTTCAGTGAAACGCTATCTGCACCATGTATTCGGCGGGGTGCAAACATTTCAAGTTATTGTTTAAGTTACGCTCACGTTCCTAGCAAAAGATACGGAATTCTTGAGAACTGTGGAGAACTTTGAACTTTTACCATTCTTACTCGACGCATGTCCAAGCCTTCAGCTTGCTTTTCATGCATGTGACGGATGATGTTTGACAACTTAACCGCTGTTGCTTTTACCCAGGTCAGGTGTTGACAAATGTTCTCCATCTAGTGCAACAATGTGCACTAGGGAGCTACAGTCTTCGCAGCCTTTTGGCGTGAGCATCAATGGTTTATGCGCGATCACGTGTCTTTTTCTTCCACTTGCAATTTCTTAACTGGGAAAGGATTTCAAGGAAAGGACAAACAAACGAAGACTCCTATTGTTCTTCTGAATATCTCGAATTATGATTGTGCATATGTGCTTTTAGGAGGATCCTTCAGCATTTCGTATTATTTATTTAGCTGATTATTTTTGAATACTCGATATTTAAGGGCAATATCTATGTAACTTTTTTAACAACTGAAGACATTTTTTCCTGATCTTTAAATGTCGGGTAATTTATTCAAAGTGAACCTGAGATTTCGATAACCTTGGCTATTTTTGTGCAGAAAGGCAAGTTTCCTCAAATTCCACATCATAAGTAACGCTAAAGTGCGAAGATATAATTTTACCTTAAAATTTAGGATTATGCTACGTTTTTTTCTTAAGACCGCTGTATAGCGGACACACAATTACTTCTGTTGCAAAAATCGAAACTCACAAGGGATTTCACTATGCGTCTCTGAGGCTAGAGGACAGTCGTTTACTCAGCTCGGTACATCGCGTGCAAAAGTAACATTCTCCATGCTGGAACACGAATTCCTAGCCCTGAAGTGATTGATCCCTGCCTAAACCCTGGAGTTGTCAGCAACAAAGACAGCTTGAGAGCAACGCGCGCACGGTTGTATGAAAGCCCGCGCGTGCTTGACTCCCGTATACGCCAGGCAGGCAGGTGTAGTAGGTGGCTAGGTGCGTGCAGGTGTTGCAGCTGCTGTGAGTCATTCTGCCGGCTCCTCCGTAGCGTCTTGTTGCTCGCTCGACTCTCCGGCCCATCGGGGTGTGATCGAGGTGCCCATACAAAGTTGTGTGCAGAAGTTTTATTCTCTTATTCTTGTGATGGGAGACTGATTTGCTTTGTCGGGTGTTGGTTGCTTAAAGTTGAATTTGGATGATATTTGATGTTCGTCTACCTGAGTGAGCAATCATTTCATAAATCAGAATTGTAATGCGGCGTACGTACTTCATGACGCTATACTGAACGGTTGCATTGTATTTGTTGAAGCTTAATTTTCAATTTAGTCCCAAATTTGGCACTACTGCTCGTTACCTGTTCTCAGCTTCAGATGACTTTACAAAACAAGGATTGTTCTTTTCAAGAGAAAAGCTGCTCTGATTATATTGTATCATAACCTTCTCTTCAATTAAATATGCAAGTTAAATATGCTAATCATGGGAATATTTTTCCTCAAGAATACTTTTATTAGCAACTTGGAGACGAACTCGGAGATGATATAATGGAGGATGAGTCAGGAATGATTGAAATCAGTTGTTTCAAAACTGTTCAAGAAGAATAAAAGATTTTTATTGATCGCGCCCCTGACCTTAAATATTTGTATCTTCTACCTCTTAACAAGACCACCTATTGCTTCAGAGATGGGTACGTGGTTTGGAAATCTAAGTTTCATCAAGAATAAAACGACATAAAATGGAATAAAATTCATTTTCTGAAAAAGGGCATTCAGAAATTTGTATATTATATAGGTTGTGTGAATTTAGCAAATATTGAAATGTCAATTTTTATATGTTGTTGATCTTATTTTCAGAACATTCATTGATAATGAAGTTTTCGAAACTAGCGTTAGTCTGAATGCCCCTTTTCAGGAAATGAATTTTATTCCGTTTTATGTCGTTTTATTCTTGATGACACCCATAGCTTATGACGTAACCATCTTTCTGCAAATGAACGAAAAATATAAATGACGTAAATCAACCCTAAGCTCAATCTGTTTCGGTACTATATTATTGTTCCATTTTACTTCATGTATCAGTATCACTAGATGTATCCAGCCTCACAAGTAATTTTTCCCCATGCACCAGATGTCTCAAACCGTGTGGGAAATATTTTAAAAAATGAATGAATAATTTCTACGTATTTAATATCCTCTGAGAAAACCAATTCGACACTGAAACTAAAACGCGTATCTTCAACTGACCTTTGGTGACTCATCACTAAAGCAGTGCGAGCGCTTTTTTTCTTGCCTTTACAGCAGGTGGCATTTTTTTTCTTTCATGTCAGTGCCAATGGCGAAAACCTGTTTGTCGACAGTTTTTGCGAAGCGTCTTGAAAATGGATCGCCGATTATTTTTCGTATTCTTCATAAGTTTTATTTGGAGTTGACGATCATTTGATAGTAGCGGCTTGACTTAGTTTAGGAAATTCTGAGTCGACGCGGCAAGAAAAGGCACATTTTCAGGCACAGTGAGCATAAGATTTTATTTACCGGAGTTATACGTTTGCTAGCTTTCCAACTAGAACATGACTGAGGGAGAGATCATTAGAGCGGTGGAATTTTAGTGTAGGAACGGAACCGGTTTCTGTAGGAGACCGGCAGATCTATACACGAACAGACACGTTTACGCTTGATTAGTCACCGCATGAGACGTACAAAGTGTACGAACGAGTTTTGCACAGTACAGAATATAGATACCCCTTGCATAGGAGCATGACATGCGCGCTGTTTGATGTAGCTCTTTTTTTATAGCCTCTTGCTAAAATCCCTGCCATGCTAGAAACTGGATCACTACTATACTAGTTCCATAATTACCAAAGTTACTACGTTGCTGAGCAATCAAAGCACCACGACACGCTAATGTGTTAAACAGATGATGTCTGCAAGATCCAGCGCTGATTTTACCGAGAGCTATAGGACGATGTTCGCAGAAGTTACTGAGCGATTATACAAAGCTGGCAACAAATGAGCTGCCGGTGATATTGTAAGTATGAAGTAACCAATACAGTGAGTCTTCTACTGACGTGTTGGAAATTCGACGTTTAATGTCGGCAAACTATTCTTCCATAATTTTGATGAAAATTTTGAATGATTGAATGACCTTAATTATTTTTTTGTAGAAAATCGGGAAAACATCCTTGTTGTTTGCACGAGCGCTGAAATTATTTGAAAACTTTTGAATTATAACTACTTGGTCCAGAATTAGAAACTTGGTGATATGTTGTCTGTTCTATTAAGAAGAAAGCTAAATTGACGCTACACTTGAAGTTGTGTTCAAGAATGCGGACATCAAAAGTTCTTTGCGTCATCCTTCAACCTAAAAGACTGGTACGAAGATTTGATAGAAAATTAATAAATGCACAACCATAATAAATATTTGTATCTTGATCTACGATGATAGCGTGATATGGTTTCAAGTCTAATATCAAGAGCTTAATCGATTCAAAGAAAGTGGCGATGTCTCAACGGGTTATTTCTCGCATCCATGCTCCTTAGCAATTCATTGTCAGCCCGGATGTGCTGTCATTACTGAAGTTTTTTGTTTTTCCCGACCAGTCATTTGTTCTCAGGCTTCGCATTGACGATACTTTTCATCACTTGGCAACTGATGTGAAATGCTCTGCGTGTGTATTTTGCTCTGTATTTGAGCGAGCTCCTCACATATACCTGTGAATGCCCCTCGTAACTTGACGCTCTACACTCTCGAGAGGTACTACTTATTTTGCAACACAGTGTGCAATTCTCGCCAGTAATACAGGGTGTGACTAGTGCGATAAGCTCCAGGATGTTTTTTTTCGTTTATATCTATATTCGAACTGTAAACTCTCTTCCTGCACCAGATAATTACCTCTGGTGCTTGTTTTTTTATTTTTCGCAGACTTGTTTTATTTTTTATTAGTTCGCGCGAGTATTACCGTAAAGGTGCGTATGTGTGTGCAAGCAGGCACGCGGGCACGTAGGCGATCGATCGCCTCACCAGCATATTCACAGGTCGCTGGACTCAGGCTTCAGATATCGTCATCCAGCAACTTGGCTAAGAATCTTGAATCTTTCATTCTCGTGCTACAGCTTACCGCTCTGTGTCACGCTAGCAGTTGTCTTTCATTATGAACTTGTATTGAAGTGGGCTTTGCATTTCCTTTAAGAAAAAGTTCTGTAATTATAAATAGTCCTTAAAAGGAGGTAGAACTTGTGTATCTATGGGCATTAATGCTCCCAAGGGGAAAGTGTGAGGTCCCAAGTTGTGTTAGCTAGGCCTTTTTGTTGAAAGAGAATACGTGTTTTTACTTTGGTACGATCGATCTTTTTCTGTTCACTGCTGTTGCGTTTTTCAGCACCTTTTACTTTTGTCTTCGATTTTTATCTAGTTTTATAAACTTCCTGTCTCTATACGCAGAGGGTATCTTGTGTAGGAACTAACCTTGTGCATAGATTCCGTGTTCCCTTAATTCCTTACGAGAGTGTCTTCATCCTTCCTCTCCTTGGAACACCTTTATTGTGGTTAAGGAGACTTCAACTGACTTTTCTGATCTAACCTGTAAACCTAATTTGCCTAGCTTTTGCGGTTGTTCCTAGCATGGTTATAAATAATGTGTACTTATTTCAGTCATTAGTTAACGAAACTTATTTTTGCACCTGCGATCACTAAAAAAAAATTCGCTGGGCTTTATTTGTTCCGAAAATACACTATTGGAAAAAAAGAATTTATCACGACATCCAGGAAATTAAAAATGATTGTTGATTTCGTGTGGTTCATGCCAATGGTTTCTATCTTAATAAACACGCTCGTTCATGCGGTGAGTGTTTAGGAATTGTGCTATGACGAAACGTATGCAATTTTTCAAATATTTGAAGAAATGAAAAAAAACACTCATTCAATTTTAACATTTATGAACTAACGCTACATTTTACTTTTTCTTGTTACAGGCTACGGCGATGGAATAACTCCTGAGAAGCAAACAGATAAAACTCGTGAGTACTTTTGAAAAACAAAAGGACCTGTGGTAAAATTATGCGTAAGTCATTCCTTGTCAAGTAAACTTCTGTTCATAGACTGCGGTACTCAATCAAGCGTGCGCTGCTTCTCAACCAACCATTCCTTGCAGCTGAAGAGTACGGAGCTTGAGCTGGACAATCTCGAATCAAAGCTTCAGAAATTGTTTTGTAGCAGGGGGAAGTTGCGCGTCGTATTGAGCACAATGGATCAATCGTTCTCTTTTCAAGTGACGCAATAATAAATTTCCAGATGTATAGCAAGGCGAAAATTTGAGAATGGTTGACGTGTTTCTTAAGCGATGGAGTAACTGGGGAACTCTCTTGCGTCACATAATAATTTGTCTTTAAGCAAAGCCATGTTTCTCAAATGTCATCTATTAAGTAGTAAAATCCCTCTGAGTTATCGTGAATTGTCAGTATCTTGTCTAAGAAATATGAAATATTATTTGTTGACAGAAACTTGAATGTTTATGTGTGTGCGTTGATGTAAATAAGATTTTATAATTGTTTACAAGTACCTCTATTTCGATACACATTGTTGATAATTTTAAATCATAACTAAAAATGCAATAACCATTACTATTATAGTTACGATTTCATGAAAACTGTTTTTGAGTTAATAGTTCCCTGAGATGTTTTTGATCATTTTTTGCCATTTTTTCAAAAAACATTTGATCATTTTTCGACGTCTACTGAGCGAACACTTGCTTACCTACTACTCCTACAACTAAAAAGTATATTTTTCAGGTCTAGATGAGCTGGAAGCACAAGTGAAATCGCTTCAAGTGAGATCTGACTCCCTACTTGTCGCTACAGCCTTGCTATTCATCGTGGTTCTCATCGCGATACCCATGGTCGCGTATCGTAACAAGCTCATGAACACCTTCCCTGTTTGTTGCTCCTCAAATTACAACAAACAGCAGACGCAGACAAAAAAGAAAAACAATAACAGTAGTAGAAGGAATCGCAGGGGCGCTAGCGGTGCTCCAACCAACAAACCGGCGAACAGAATAGAAGATTCTCAAGACTCGGGGTCTAGCAACAGAGCTTCCATCCCCCCGGGAACCATCATCACCAACGGAGCTGCGGTGCGCATGGCTTCTTTGACCGTGAGTGAAGCATTCCTACGTCTTGGTGATCAATCCTACTGTGAGAATGGGGCTGATATTTTGGGGATCAGGATTGCGAGTTGATGACTTTGGATTTGCATGCCGAGTTTGGCCAATGAAAATTTTTTTTTAAGTCAGAAGCGTGTTACAGAACTTTTTCTCGAGTTGCATATTCGACTTGCGGAACTTGGAACAATCGCGAACTTGGATTTCCTTGTTTACAGTACTAGTTGACAATGAGATGGATGAAGTCTAATTAATATGTTGATCACTCAAACTTCCGTAGATACTGGTATTATGATTCTGTGCAGCATTTACACTGATGTTAATGGCCCTAACTATTTGACCAATTATGTCGCTGGTAGACAAAAAATTTTGACTAAAGCTTTGGTTAGTGCAAAAAAATGGTCAACGATGGAAAATTTTTTGTGGCCAACAAACTCATTAAAATCCTTATTTCAGTGAAGGCGAACTAAGCATTCATTGTTTTAAAGTTTAAAATTTATGCATCATGAATGAGAAAATTTTATCCTGCTGGTGTATTTGACATAAGTAGTTGATTTGAGTAAAATAATCTATAATCGCGGTGATTAATAATCACGTGCGGGATGTGTTTACAGAGGCGTAAATTGAGAAAAAATCAATTAATAAAAAATTGATGACTCGAAGATAAAATTGGAAGGCAAAACAAAAGTGAGATACATGATATATCTGAACGGGTCAGTTGTTTGCTTTAATCGCAACTTGATTAGAAATTTAAAAACGAGGAAAATCCCATGGAACTTAATCATATTTTACGGAAAAACGTTTCGGAGTCCAACTCCATCATCAGTTCAAAAATACAAATCATTATGTCTGCAATAAAAGGAGAAACAAAATGTTGCAGTCATTGAAAGAGATCACGAAAACAAAATAAAAACATGTCACAAAAAATAAAATTGACAAAATTGCTATTTAGTTACTATTTGCAATGGATTTGAACTCTCGGTATTGTTGAAGGCCGGTTTTCGTTTAAAAATATGTAACGAGTTTAAAATCCTAAGGTCATACGAAGTTGAAGCAGAATCTAAGATTTTGAAGTCTTTGAACTGATGATGGAGCTGGACTCCGAAACGTTTTCCAATTAAATATGATGAAGTTCCTTTGAATTTTCCTCATTTTTAAATTTCTTATCGAGAAACATGATTCACTAGAACTCCTTTATCATACGATATGTACAATGTAAATGTATGAAATGAACTACACCAATTCAAAACATTTTTTCACGATGCTCAAGTGTTATCAGCTCTTTGGGTTGATATAAATGAAATCCCTCACTGTTTCTTTGTCACTTTTTTTTTTGCTTGGGCCACTTATATTTTCAGATAATTTAGCGTTCATAAATGTGATTTTCCTTACACTTGACAGGAGAAAAAGATTTCGACAATGTCACCCAACCCCGGCACGGATGGCTTGAACGATATTCCTGGTAAGCGACTTCGCCACCCTTCGGAATCGTCTTGCACTGCTGAGGTAGGACCCAACTCCACAATTGACTGTGATCCTAACTCGTCCTACGATCAAAATTCCTCCCACGCCTACTACAACTACGGCTGTTCCACTAGTACACTAGCGGTGAGCCCAACACAATCCCGTACTTCGCACACGTCGGGGACGACGATGCCATTAAGTGCAGGAGCTTTACTTTCGCAAAGCAACACTAGCCAAAATTTGCCGTCGCCGCCAGCGGAACCCAGGAGCACCCCAAGGTTCGCCAAGTGTGAAGGCAGTGAGCGACGCTCCATGAAAATGAGTAAAATTAAACTGAGTCCTGTAGAAAGAGCAGCTGCGGCAAGGAGACCGAACTCCCCAGAAAGTCCCTCGGATGCTACCGTCGTGTCTAACGTCACCATGGCGACTAATTTGAGCTGCGGTACCCTAACTTCTGATATATGAATATAATCCTCCACTCCACTATGATATGAAGTTCCTTTGCGTGAGTGAACGTGGAATTTGGACAAAGAAAACGTTACACAAACGATTGCTTAATATATCTCATTGTTTCTTCATTAAAGAACTTTTTTTTCGGAGGTTACAAATTGTTTTTCAAATTTGGACGCCTTCAGAAACGAACTGTACGGCAAGTTGAATAATCTCACAGTCTGTACTTATCATTCATCACATAAAATCATGCACATAGACACCTCAGTTCTTAACTCGTGAAAAATTGAAAATCAAGTTTGTGCTTCAGCGTTTAGTGGCAGTGTGCAAACATTTTGCTATATTATACACATAGAGTTACTGGCTTTCTATAATTTTCATGAACAAATTCAATATCTGCATGTTGGGCATTGGCTGCAGGCATGGCGAGTTCATATGAATTAATGGAAATGAATACGAACTGAATGTGTACAATTTCTCGGCAAAAAATCGAAAATGGGTATAAGTTCAGGGGAACGAGATCTAACTCCAGTGAAAAATCTGAGAGAAAATTTCTGAAAAATTGCTTTTTTTTTACAGAAGATGGCATATAATCTATAGTATTTCCTTGACGTTCAATTACAGTTAATTTTATCCATTGAATTGAGACAATAAATCAAGTGCAATTACTAGCAGTTAGATGATGCACTACTCGTTATTCGTTATCGTTATAGAATATAAAATAACGAAACCAGATTTTACCCAGAGAGAGAATTTATTGATGTTTAACGTGTTTTAATATTGCATCTTTGAATTCGACTAACTATTGGCAGTTGCATGGTTAGTTAATAGCCTGGCAAGGGAAAAGATGTTCATTATCTAGGTTGAATAAATTAAATAATTTAAGTCGGGCACTATTTCTTAATTCTCACCACGAAGCATCGTTTGAAGTGTTTGGTAGCTCTTTCATGGGAACTATTAAGTCCTCAAGTTATCTTCTCTAATAGTAGCAGTTTGATGTTAATTTCATTATTTCTTTTTCGTTCTCATTCGCACGAATAAGCAACTTGTGCTAAAGAGATTCCAGGAGAATCATTTTATTTCAGATTTTTCGTTTCCTGGCCTTCCGACGATTAATATAGTATTTAAGCACTTTCCATCAATTCGCCTTTTTATGTATATAATTATGTTGAATCGAAGTTTCATGTAGAATTTAAAGTTAGCCAACGATTATTTCACTGTTATGTTATCTGACGTGATGTTCACAAGCTCAATTACGTTCCCGTCCATAGGTTGTGATGAGCTGTTTTCTGTGATTAGAATTTATTAAATACACGACGCACACATTAAACAGTTTCAAGAGTTGACTTAGTATTTTTTCGCTTCAAGAAAAGCGCTTGTACATTTATTGAGGTTTATTTCGTAACAAATTTCAAAATTTAAAAACGACTTTGTAGTCGTGAAACACTGAAGCATGTTAGCTTTTCTTTAACACGTTGACTACGATTGTGCGGTTGCTCACGGTCAGTTTGGTTAGGCTAGAAGAAGTTGTTTTGAAAAACCGGCTTTCCTGCTCTAATATATTTTTAACCTTTTTGAAAAGTGTAAAGAATACAATTGAACCACAATGTGTTACCTTTTACTCTAAAATTTATTTCAGAAAAGGTAGCAAAATGGTTGAAATGTTATTTGTATATTCCGGTACGTAAATGAACAATTTACCTAGTGGTTAACATTTGTACCACTTCGGAGTCAACATGTTAAGATGCCCTCTCAGGTGGAAAATGTATGAGGGCCCGAGCTGAGAGTTAGATAGACCTCCTTTTTGTTGAAATAAAATGTTTTATGTTATGTTTAGGACCTCCTTTTTTCGGTTCACTGTTATCCTGTTTTTCAGCACCTACTACTTTCTTCTTCAACTTTTATCTTGTTTTATAAACTTCTTTCTCAACTTGCTGTTTCTTTGCCTCTTTTGCATAGATTACGCGTTTCCTTATCTTCATACTAAATGGTGCCTTCCTCTCTTCCGAACGTTTTTTTTTTTAGCGATTAGGGAGGCTTAAACTGAATTCTAATCTAATGTTTTCTTTAAGAATATGTGTTGCGTTTATGATCTGAAAATAGGTTTCAAAAAATTTTACAAAACATACCTTGGAATTGACGATTCCTATTTTCATTTTCAAACATTACCAGTGAATTTTCAAGCGCTCTATTTCATTGAGGTAGTGCTTTAAGATTTTTTTGTGCAGTCTAACCGAATTGTGAGATGTTTTTGAAGTCTATGACATTTTATTCTTTGTGCGATATTTCCAATGTAGTCCCTCATCCAACTATTTTGTTGCTCTTCATTCCTTTTTGATTCTCTCCTGTATTTATTGATTTAAGGTATTTTAAGTTCTGTATATTTAAAAACAATAGGGCTACTTGTCCAATCTATTACCCTTTCTCCTGCAAGAAGTATCCGTGTTTGTTTTAAGAAAGAATTCAAGTTCAAGTAGTGTGAAAAGTGTACATAATAAAATGCTTTGAAATTTGTAGTTTTAAAACGTAGAGTTAGAATGAGCAAACTTTCAATTGTTCTATTAGAAATGTATTGCCTATGTTCTACAAATATGTTACAGAATAATAATGGAACATGCAGAGCAGTGTTTTTGCGATTTATTGCTGTACCTTTCACGTAAGAGTCGGATTAAAAAAGTATTTTGAAGCTGCAAAATTCTCATATGTAGAATTTGGATATCCATTATTGTATAACTCTCAAAGTTTATCATGAAAGCGGAGAGCCAAATTTTCTGTACCAGACAAAATAAGGTGCATTAAATGACATACTTCTGTGGTGTTCTGAGCTGCATATTTTAGTAGAACGTGACTTAATTTTTTCCAACATTCCTACAGCCTAGTTTAACTGCCTTTCTGATAGTAGAAGGGGAGAAAGTTCACCACTAGCTGTCGCGTAAGAGAAATGCAGCATGTCATATCTGTGACATTTTTCTTTTCGCTTGTATTCAACAGCATTTCAAGGAGCTAAAGCTGTGTGGAGCAAGTGTATTTTGAGACTTGCACAAGAGTTTGCTTAACTATATTAGATTTTAAGAGATAATTACCTAGCATTTAAAATTGTAAGACTTTTGTATGACTTTAAATTTTAGTCAGAATATTTGGTGA
This sequence comes from Platorchestia sp. MABIK, assembly GCA_014220935.1. Taxonomy (NCBI): domain Eukaryota; kingdom Metazoa; phylum Arthropoda; class Malacostraca; order Amphipoda; family Talitridae; genus Platorchestia; species Platorchestia sp. MABIK. The sequence goes on from JACJUY010005821.1 coordinate 49,003, forward strand.
CGTCAGCAATAATTCTCCGTATTTGACTCTCCAAATGTAATAAATTAGATCAATGGAATAAAGTGTTAGCTTTGTTGTACATCTAATGGTTTAAAATTTGATTCCTTAGGTGGTTAATTGTTAATTTTTGGCGAGGAGAAAGACTGGCCACATAACTAGGAAATAAAAGTATTATTACCCTTGATAGCTTTTTTAGTCCGATTGTAATCTGGTGCCCTGAATTCACGTCTTCCATCATTTCGATGTAGCTTCTAAATCCTCGCATCGAATTTTCAAACGAATGACAGAAGCTTAGGCACTCACTCGTCTGAGCTGAATCACTGTGATGTTCACTTAACAATTACTGATGCAATTATACCTATTTTTGAAATCGTAATTTATACGATTCACCTGTTGACTTATCTTCGATGTAACTAAAGGCAATATCAATCAGGATGGTGGGGCCTCCGACGACACCTGCAGCTGATGTGAGATAGCATCTATTTACAGTGGGTTTGAAGAGTAAACAAATAATTGAAATTTAAGTTTAAAAACTTTTATTTTAGATTTATCACTATCATTATTAAAGCTTGCTCATGGTACTGTTTGTTATAGGCAAAGCTTGCTTGCAAGTCTTCATTATCTTCAAAATCATTTCAACTTTTACGTGGTACACCTTTAGATTGTTAAGCTCAAGAATAACAGCTTTTGTTCATGTTGTGCAATATAACGTTAATAACGCTCTTAGGTTGATCATCCCTAGTTATCATTACTGAAGCGCCTAGCAAATGAAATTACATGAAGCCGACCAGATTGCATTTTTTGCACTATTTCGTAAATGAACAAGTTTCCTGTGACATGGAATACAGTTTTGTGCAGCTATAAATGCATAGTAGATACGTACTTGCTCTTAGACTAACTAATTTAGTATTTTCTGTGATCAATTGCACATTATCGCGTCTTAAATTAAGGACTCTATGAAATACATTTGATCGCATGCAAATAATTCCAGTAAATGTTGGAGAATGTATTACTTGCATTTGCTCAATTCGCGCGTGCAAAGCTCACGACTCTTGAACGCGTTAGCAAGCTGTAATGCCTGCAATCCCCAGTCCAACTTCGAGAATTTATTATTTGTTTTGTTCCAAGATATTCGTGGCGTTTGTTAGATCACTTTTATGAATTTACTTCACAAATTTATCAGTCTTTTTTCAATATTTTCGCATGTGAATGACAACTTTGCGACCTACCTAGTGCCCCGAACGTCTTTCTGTTTCGCAGTTTCTTGTTTCTGAGACGCTTGCGTTGCCTCTTTCTGTCGTCTTTGCGAACTGGAAAACTAATTTTTTACTGTTGTGGTCACTCAGACTAAAACTATACCATTACTGTGATCATCGCCGCAACTGAGCGGTGGTAGAAACCTGAACATGGTGACAATAACCTCTACGAGCTCGAACATGCCATGTTCTTCTATAAGCGTTTACGTTCATGAATTATAAACAAATGTTCAAAACGCATACTCGAATGTCCTATGAATTTCAATCGAGTCATTTCGTAGACGAGTATTTATCATCCAGTTTTTTAATAGCAACATCATTAGTTGATTAACTTCGTTTGTTGCTTTGGTTCACTTCATTTAGAATTTTGAGATTAGCCGCAAGAAATATTCCAGATATGAGCTAGTGTATTTAAACGACCATCTCAGACCTGTTTGTCGTGGCAATTCAATGTCAAGATCACTTCATTTCAGGTTATTTGTGAATTGTTTTCATCCTTCAAATCATGTTTGTTCGATTATATAGTTAAATACTAATGCAATGGCGGAGTTATTTGGAATCTTTTACTTGTTGAACTAAACGCTTTTTGTGTTTGCAAATGAGACTTCGCGGGTACCACCTTGTATCAAACTCTCAATAGTATTTTACTACAGCCTAACACTTCGACACGAAGTGCATGCACAGTATTGTAACCTGAGTTACAAAATGCCTTATATAAGCGTCAGTGTGCCTTGGATGTCGGTCTTAATTGAAGCAGTGCTCTCCACTAAACTCAGAAACTGTTTGAGCAACAGATGAGTTCGCATGTCTGTGAGTTTGTTTTTTTACTCATTTGAGGTGGCCAGGGCACGTAGTTGCTTTGCTTCAAGGTCAGTGTGCGCCTGGTTGTTGTGAGTGCTAGTTTAAAATTGATACATGTCAATTGCGTGAGGCTGATGTTGAAGTAATAAAATTATGTGGAAGAAACACAAATTTATTAATGATTTTTGCGCAGTCAAGTAGGCTGTTAAAATTACAAAATTGATAATAGAACTAGAGCACAGGATATTCAACATATTTCATGAGATGCTCGCGCAGCCTGTTCAGGTCTTATATTTACCTCTATTTAACTTTCTTTCTACTTAAAATTTTAAAATTTTCTAAGATGTTCAAGCACCTACTGTGTAAACCCATGTCACAGATGTCTTTTAATTAAAGTTGTTGTAAAATTTTCAATCACCTGTCGGTTACACGTAAGCCAAATAGTGTACAGTGATAACTTATTTGAAATGAAAACACAGGTGGATGATCCTATCAAACATTTTTGTGATTTAAATTCTTTTCAAGTATAAATTCTTATGTTAATTGTATTGAGATAAAAAATTGTTATCCAATGAACAGTGCCAGTGGGCAGTGTCCCCTGAAATTTTTCTCTGCTTGTTGGATTGTTTTGGTAACTAAAGTTATTAGAAATTTTTGTCTCGGCGTAGCTGTCCGCACACGGTAATTGTTTTTAGCATGTCCAGCATCACAAGCCAGTTCTTTTTTTAGACCAGTGTTGTCTCGGAATTAATTTTATGTTCGAATGTTCAGTTGATCAAAGAATGGATATAAAGGATAGTGCCATGAAGCACGGCGGAGTAACTACGGTGGATTTGACGATGAGATAAATCACTCTGTGCAATACCAGAAGTAAATTAACATGCTTGATTGTTTTGCAGTGATTATACGGCAAACTGAGTAGCCTTGTATGACTCACGGAAACAATTTCTCGCATCACTCACTCGACGCGCTAGTTGTGACTAGGTTTTAAGTGGTGATCTAGTGCGTGTGCTACGCACATTTTGTGTCTGCTAGCCTGTTTCCTCTCATGTAATCTCTTCTCTGTTCATTTTCAACTCTTCAACTTCTATTCGGTTAATTACAATTTCACAAAAATGATACCCGTCTGCTTTTGTCAGGCCACCAAATGGCATATATTTCCTATTTAATTCGTGCATTTTAGCTGTGTATTTTAGGACACTGGGTGTGTAATTGTAAATAGATAACAATTTGGTTGCATCGCAATTAATTTTTCTTATGATGAATGTCGTATGTTACATATATAAAATCTCAAAACTTCCACTTTCAACGGAAACCTTTCTGACTATTGCTCGTAAAATAGCTTTTTCCCTGTGTTAATTGTCACATGCACAGCGTATGCGCCAAGTAAATTTAGTTACAGCATCTCTGACGCTCTGGGTTCTACGTATGCAGAATATCAACTTGGTTATGACCCACAGACTAACAAAACACTTGAGCCGATTAATTTCCAAGGCAATATCAGCAATATTCATAGCTCGAGTGTGTAGTGGATTCAATTGAATTTGCTCTTACCTTTCCCAATCGTGATTCAACGAGAGTGATTCCCAAAATCGTAAAAACTTTTTTCTTCACTTTCGTTCATACGTCTCGTCCCCCCAAAGGGATACAACTATTTTATCTAAATGAATTAGCGCTCCAAAGAGAAATGTGACGTCCCGAGCTATAGGTTAGGCAGGATTTTCATTTGGTTGAACTAAAAAAGTTTTTTGGTTTGTGACAGACCATTCTTTTTCGGTTCACTGCCATCCTATTTTTCAGCACCTACGACTTTTTCTTCAACTTCTATCTTATTTCAAAAACTTCTTTCTAAACTTATCTCCATGCAACTTGTGCATAGAGTCTGCGTTCACTTAACTTCGTACTAAATGGAGCTCCCGCTCCTTCCTTTCTTTGGAACGAGTTTGTTGCGGTTAGGGAGGCTTAAACTAACATATATTCTAATCTTCCGTTTATACGTGATTTATATACTAATAAGGATGATAAAATCATAGTACTATCTATGAGATTATGCTCATGAAGAAGGATGTGAGATCCTGAACTGAATGTTGAGGAGGCCTAAATTTTGTCGAAATAATTTCTCCTTTCTTTGCATACAATGTTTTTGAATCACTGTTATCCTTTCTTCAGCACCAGTTACTTTCTTATTCAGCTTTCATCTTGTTGTATAAGCTCATTTCTATCATGCTTTTCTATGTACAGGGTCTGGGGCCAACTATGTGCATAGAATCCTCCTTTAATTCCATACTAAACAGTGCCTTCCTCCATACACTCTTGTGAACACGTTTGTTGTAGTTGGTGAGGCTTCAACTAAGGTATAATTGAATCTGTGATTTATAAAGCTACTGTTGAAATCATTCGGATGGCTTCAGAAATGAGACCCGATCTTTGTCTAGCAGTAAATCTCTGGAGTGTTTCCTTAGGTGGCCATTTACGTATGAGGGTGCCGATGGGATAAGTGAGCTATTCTCGCAAGTGCGATAAACACGTGCCCTTACAAGCATTTACAGAGTCAAGTGCAAGTCACATTGATGTGTAAAACCGATTGCAAATATATAGGATGCTTACTATTAACACTTTCGGGAGTTTCAGGTTGAAGTTGAATGGACGTTGTCTTGAAATTTTTATTCGCTTTTTCTCTTGTCGATTGCTTAACACATCTTACAATCTTTCTACGATCCAAAAGGAAAGATAAACAATGGGCCAAAATGTAGCTTCGTCTGGTATTCGAAGTTATTACGAACTACCAGCAATTTACAGTGGTGCTTGCTTTGCTGTGCGTTTGCTAACGGCGACACTCCCTTGATACGATTTTATTTCAACGCCTGCGGGAGTGGAGGTTTTCCGAGCAGTTGTCGAACATAGCGGCGAAAGACAACCCAGATATAGTCGTTTAGATAAATTTTCTAGTTAACTCGATTGAGATTTGTTAATAGTATGTACATTATAACCCGAATTAATTTTTCATCCGGATACTACAATCATAAATAGCACTCCTGTTACAACCCTTCAACGGTCCTCATATATAATGATAAATGATAGCTCGGTTTCGGAACGTGACATCGCAGCTCTGCAGGTATTGCTGTATCAAAATCTTTGAATTTTGTAAAGCAGCTTGAATTTTGTTGAATAAACGATCAAATTAATTTCGTATTTTTGGTATCCAGGGGCTCTGAGTATTTATATATTATATACAATAAGCAGTCAGAACTCTGTTCTGATCTTAATACATTAGGTTGTCGAGAGTAGAGTTTTATTTCAACCACAAGGACTCAAGTTGCGATCACACGAACAAAAAGGCATTTTTGCCAAGTTTGGACGCAGGAATCACTTAGGAATGAAATCTAACAAATATGATCATCACAGATACCATTCTAGGCAACTATCCCTATCTTTGATTTTGCATTTTTTGTACGGTTACGAGCACAAAAGATGAATGTAGCCATTACTCCTAAGGTAACACAAAATGGTACGGTACTGCGAGGTGCAACATTACTTACAGCAAAGATAGCGCTACAAAACGTTACAAATTTTGAAACATGGTGAAAAAGCTTGGAGCAGGTAAATTGTACAATGTATTAGCAGAGTTCAAGAACTGAGATTCTGTGAAGGCCTTTAGATGTCCACTACAGCAGGGGAAGCAAAATTACTATCATGTACATCAGTGAGGACAATAGGAAGCGCCTTCCCTTCGTTCTTCGTCGAGCTTAAATCTCTGAATTATAAATAGTTAAATATAATGTAAACTCTCCAGATAAAGCTGAAGTGCTTTGAGTGTTAACGCATCACAGACGAAACAACCATATTCTTTTGAGTACCAGGCTAGATAGAATTTAGCATGAGATGAAATGACACACCCGGAGTTTTGCATCAACTTATACTGAAACATTATAAGTGCTACAAGCAGCCTTCATATTATTCATTTTAGTGAGGATTTTGAGGCCTTTACCTGGACCACACACGAACGTGGTAGGGAATGCCACACCAGACTTGCGCGTGTAGAGCTTGCCGAGTAGCTGCTCCCATTTGATGGGAGAGCACAGCTGGAGCGGCAGTTTGGTGCGCACGTGTTGCGGTCGCTTGTAGTACTTCAAGTCTGCAGAGGATATGACACGCACCACAGGCTCTCTGACGGGCACCGTCTCCAGAAACTGAAATGCCACGGAAAGGGATGCATGATATTTGCATCTGCATTGGTATGTTATAAAACAATGAAAAATTTCACGGAAATGGGGTTGTCAGGAGTCGATTATTCACTAAATTGTGAAATTGAGTCTCTTATGGTTAAAAAAATATCTAGCCTTGAAGAAAATGAATGATAGTTATATGGTGAAGTGGTCAAGTTAAAACAAAAAAAACAATATTACACGTCAACTCAAATAACCAGTTATAGCTCATATATTGCGTTTTTCATCCACGTTAGCAGAATTTATTGAGCTCAAAGACCTGACTAAAAAAGTTATTTGCCGAGCAGATCTTTCATGGGGAAATTACAATGGAAGCATACTTACGCGATAACAGATTTAACTTTGCAGGGAGCATTGCTCATTGAACGTCTTCCAGCTGTGATCAGATTCCAGCTGTGATCAGATCACAGACCAGCTGTGATCAGACACACAACACAGCTACACACACAACACAGCTACACACACAACACACAGCACATCTATACAGCGCTGAGAGCACCAGCGTAAGTTCCAGAGTTCACAACATAAGCTTGTATTCAACAACAAACACCGATGGCTAAATCTTATAGCACACACAATATTTACGGCAATTCATGAAATGAATACTACCAGAAAAACCAAAAGCAGATACCCAGTAGACAGAGGATGTATAGGTACGTTCTAAAGTACACACATACATAAAAAGAATTTATGGAGCACATGAAAAGCTAGCAAGCAGAAAAGCTGTGTGCGAGTCTCCAACCACAATATGCACATGCGCACAATCTGACAGTAAGCATACATTCTGCGGCACACGGAAAATGAGCATACTTGTATTTACAATACACAGGATATAGGTATACATTCAAAGAAGTCCGTATGACAACGGAACAGCGAGTAGCACGTGCATACACAAAACACAGGATAAAGACGCGCACTTAACATACAGCGCAGGTCCACACTTGACAACACAGCACACACTACATGCAACACAACGCACAGCACAGTTATACACACAACACACTGCATGCTACACACACAACACAGCTACACACAACACAGCTACACACACAACACACTGCACAGCTACACACACAACACACAGCACAGCTACACACACAACACACTGCACAGCTACACACACAACACACTGCACAGCTACACACACAACACACAGCACAGCTACACACACAACACACTGCACAGC